>CM073594.1:13995440-14192940 GCA_037074705.1 Zhengitettix transpicula | reverse complement strand
CTTTATAGCATAGGAAGGGATTTGAAAGGGGGGATGAGGAAGGGTAGAGGAAGGTAGCCAAGGGTTAACTAGGGAAACCGGGTTATGGTTTAAGGATCCTACCCGGCAATTCGCCTTAAAGTGATGCAGGGAAAACCGTAGAAAAACCAGCATCAGATAGGTCGGGCACTTGGTACTTGTCCCACGCCCTTCCGATGGCGGGAGAGGGGTTCGCAGCATTCCCGTCTCCGTGCCTTGACCGGTTTAGGAGGCAGCTGGCCGACTATTCCAATAGGAATAGTGGACAACTCTTACCGTATGCCCAAGGTCTGCGACCCCGGAACATACACCTCTCAGAACAGGCCGAGGTGCCTCGGCTTGTGGGAAACCTTAGTTCAAAAATCCAGAGAGAGGGGAAGGCATCCCCAAAGGTAGCCTCCGCCAGAGCCCTCTGGGAAGGTTCACCTGCGAGAGAATTCTCTCGCAGACCAGCTCTTTCTTGTGAAAATTTTTTTTTTTGGGGGTCAACAGGCTACGTGAGGGTGAACCACATTGGGCAACTCCCCTTTAATAGCATAGGAAGGGATTTGAAAAGGGGGGATGCGGAAGGGTAGCGGAAGGTAGGCAAGGGTTAACTAGGGCACCCGGGCTATATTTTAAGGATCCTACCCGGTATTCGCTTAAAGAAATGCAGGGAAAACCCTAGAAAAACCTGCATCGGGTAGGTCGGGCATTGGGTACTTGTCCCACGCCCTTCCGATAGCGGGAGAAGAGTTTGCTGTGGGGACGCAGCATTCCCTTCTCCGTGCCTCGACCAGTTTAGGAGGCAGCTGGTCGAGTGTTCTAATGGGAACAGCGAACAACTCTTACCGTATGCCCAAGGTCTGTGACCCCGGAACATACACCTCTCAAAACAGGCCGAGGTGCCTCGGCTTGTGGGATCCTTAGTTCAAAAACGGAGAGGAAAAGGCATCCCCAAAGGTAGCCCCTTCGTATCTCTCCTAAAAGCTTCTGCCTGCGAGAGAACATCCCTCGCAGGCTCTATCTACCGGGAGGTCTTATGAATTCGACGCACTGTTCTATTTTATTCTTATTACGCTCTGTTTCGGCTGTACTTCAATTGCATTGAAAGATACTCCTATTTGTTTGTCGTCGTTGTTTTGAGCCACGTTGTAATTCGCAATCTAGAAATGTATTCATTTGCCAATTTTTTTCTCGGGCGTAGTTTGGAGACACCGAGGGTCCAAGGGGTAGGAGCGGGGTGGGGGGTGGGCGGGGGAGCGAGCTTTATTTTTTTTGTTCCTATAAACAGCAGCACGATGGAGTCGGTGCGGGTCCCAGCTATCGCTACATAATGCAGCGGTCTTCGTTCGCATGGCTCGATACGGCTGCAGCCTTTCAGAGACGCAGCAGCATCCAGACCCTCGCACCCGTCCCAATCCTTGCCTTGCCTTGCACATACACGACAAGTACGACAGAGAATAAATAAAAAAACAATTAAAATAAAATCTCTCAACGTAATCCAGTATTATTTTGGAGAATAAAAATTCGAGAAAGACAGCCAAATACAGACTAAAGAAGTGATAACATAAACACCACACAATGTTTCTCGGGTGATCTTCGTCCTTTTCTTCAAAGTTTCGAAAGAAGAGAGAGCCTAAAGCGACACAACTGCACTAGTCGGTTGACAAAACTTATTAAAAACACTGGAGGTTGGATAATTATTCGAATTGACACCCTCTACGACAAATATAAATCGTTTGGCAACTTGTAATGGAAGCATTTATTTTCTTTAATAGTCAACAAAAACCCCATTAAATATTCCGCAGAAAAAGGATAAAATATATATATAATAAATAAACCGCAGCCTTTTAAAGTAAAAAAAAATATTATTTTAATAGAAACTATACAACGTTTCAGATTTACACTATATAACCAAATAAATATTAAAATAATTTCTTTTAATGAAAGATTCGGCAGATAACTTAATAATATTAATTTTTGTGGACATATTATTAAGTTATTGGTATATATTTCATGAAAAAAAATTATTTTAATGATTGTACTTGTTTGGTTTTATAGTGTAAATTTTCTTACCTGAAGACGTCGCAATTAGCGCCGAAACGTTGTACAGTTCCTTTAGAAATATCGTTATTTATAATTTGTATGTATGTATGTATATATGTTTGTTATTTAATCTACAAATAGGGCAGTTTTCCAATGAAATTACAATTTAATTAGAAATTAAAATAAGGGATGTTACGATAACGGAAAATAGAGTAAATTAACATATTTATTATAAAATATAAGGGATATAATTAGGAGTATAAATACATTTTATTTAACATTATATTAATTAAAGGTTAATTTTGAAAAAGGAATTAATATTGTACTGGCCTGCAGAAGAGAACAGTGGAAATATATCTGAGACCAGAGATTAACTAACAATCTAAGGAGACAATTATTTTACATTAGTTTGAAACTGAGCACTATCACTTCACTACCCTATATTCACTAGAGAGTTCAGATTAAGTTGTTGTTTTTTTAAAAAATAAATAAATAATTCCGTCAGAGGACTTTTTTTCCGAAAAACTCTTCCAGTTATTTATTGTCCTATTTAGAAATGAGTGTCTTCCAACATCTGTTTTTTGCTGTCTGGTATTTAACTTAAATAGTCAGTATAAATAAATAAATATATATACACAATTACTAGATGATAAATTGTAATTAATAATTTTTTTAATTATATTAAAACACATATATAAAAACAGAAACGTGTCCTGAACGCGGGGGGTCAGACATGATGACATAATAATTAAAAGTCTGAAAATGAGGGAAAAAAAGTTTATCAGCTTGGATTTTACCACAAAACAAATAATTTAAATAACAATGTCTGCGGTGTTGTTAAATATTTAATAATCTCACTTGAACTTTTGTTAAAATAAAAATAAAAACCTCACTCATTCTTTTAACTACTAAACTTCTCTGATGTAAACAATGTTGTCCAGTTACATGATAATTAAGTAATAGTGACACGTAGCAACACAGGAAGATCCTGAGTTGTTACACCACCATCTTACCCCCCCCCCCACCCCCTCCCCCATGTCTTGAAAATTACTCGTCTTCGACTGTATTTCTCTCCGGGGGTTGGCGGGGTGGGGGGGGGTGAGGATGGCGAAAGAAAATGTTTCAGTTTGAGTAAACTCAGATTCTCCTGATCTGTGTTTATCTTCGACGCTGTTAGAAAAGTTTACGAGGGACTCACTCGGAGACATATCTGCAAACAGAATTAAACCAGGTTAAACTTGGTTTGTTCCAATATTCAGCTTTCTACATCTCAAGGATCGCTTTTTTTTTCTCTTATCATCAAGTACTTCAGTAAGGAGCCGTGAAATAGATTAATTAATGTTTGCTGAAGGTAAAAATAAATTAAAGATGTCGTTTGACGAGAAACCAAAAAAAAAAAGTTTCCACGTATATTAAAATGCTGTTATATCCTTAAACGTAACTGGGTAGAGATTTTGAAAGGAAAATATATACGCCACGCAGTCTCAGAGGTTACGGAACGTCATTTCATTTCCGGAATAAAGAAAGGGAACCAATACCATCGTTACATAGAGTTAACACGGATAAGACTTTCACCAAAACTGTTCTAGATATTTTTTTTGATAGAAATAAATTGTTTTCTTTAGGGCAACAGGCTACATGAGGGTGATCCACGTTGGGCAACACCCCTTTAATAACATAGGAAGGGATTAGAAAGGGGGGATGCGGAAGGGTTGAGAATGGTAACCAATGGTTAACTAGGGGCCCCCGGGCTATATTTTAAGGATCCTACCCGGCATTCGCCTAAATAAATGCAGATAAAACTCCAGAAAAACCTGCATCAGGTAGGTCGGGCATTGGGTACTTGTCCCACGCCCTTCCGATAGCGGGAGAGGGGTTTGCTGTGGGGACGCAGCATTCGCTTCTCCGTGCCTCGACCAGTTTTGGAGGCAGCTGGCCGACTATTCGAATGGGAATAGCGGATAACTCTTACCGTATGCCCAAGGTCTGTGACCCCCACGGAACATACACCTCTCAGAACAGGCCGAGGTGCCTCGGCTTGTGGGAACCTTAGTTCAAAAACGGAGAGGAAAAGGCATCCCCAAAGGTAGCCCCTTCGTATCTCTCCTACAAGGTTCTGCCTGCGAGAGAATAACCCTCGCAGACTTCCTTTAAATAATTTGTGAAATTGGAACCATATTTATCTTTGCTATATCTCGTTTTTTGTGGTGACAGAATGGTTTGGAGAGCAACAAGAACAACGTTTTACTGACTGAGGGAGCCGTCTATGTACTTTAATGAAAAAAAAATGGCACTTAGAAGCTCGGTAAGGTATTTTTTTTTTAATAGCGTGTATGCAGTTTGAATAACAGTTTCTCTGAGATGCCGCCAATATGTATCATGTCGATTTACCAGTTATATCATTATTGATATTTCGTTGAACGGCAGCTTAAAACTGGGCTCTGATTTTTTCGGGGGGGGGGGAGGGTTTGGAGTTCTTTACTGCAATTTTTTATTACTCTTCTGTGCAGTTTTTTTTATTATTTGTTTAAAAACTGCTGAGATAATTTTCTCTTACCTTTTACAGTGACTGTCGTAATTTTTGTTTTCACTGAAAGGCCCTGAAATTTATTTATTAAAGTAATTTTTTTGGGGGGTGTTACTACAATGGTTCTTTGATTTAAAGTCCACTCAACAAAAATTTAGGAATTATTTAATTTATCACAGGAGAGAAATCTGCGAAGATTTATCTAAATATAAATATATATATATATATATATATATATATTTAAAGTGAAACGAATAATTATGAATAAACCATGTAGGAAAAATTATTTGATTCTAAAATAATCGATTACAAATTTTAGATTACCCACAATCCAAAATATTGTAGATCAAATAAAACATTTATTAACGTTTTCAAACTGTATATGAATTATTGAGTGGTAAAGTACGTATAAATCGTAAGCCACGCGTCACGATAGCACATTTACTTGAATGATGATTAATGTAATTGACCATTGATAACAATATTGTTTGTGGTGAAAAATGGTTAAAATGGAGGATATTTCTAGTATATAAATGGGCTAATGTATCTATAATAAGTTCACCTCCCCCCAAAAAAAAATGTTACAGTGCCAATTTTATATCATGACGTCAGAATGTTTTTCAGGAAATAAATATATATGTTTGTAAGCTGAGAAAACACCTCACAAAAATTTATAAGAAATTTTAACAGCGTTTTGTTGATGATTCCGTTTAATGTATCAAACATTTCTATATTAGTTCAGAAGAGGAACGACAGAAAGTCAGCATTAGTTATTTATTATGGAAATTTATTCACCCAAAATTTATGAAACAGTTCAAATGAAAAAAAAATCGTCTAAGATACCCGAAAATAGTTATTATTGTAATTACAGGAATTTAAGGATATTTAATTTTAAAGTGGAAACAAGTCTGGATGCTGTTGAAAAAAGACTTTTTATATTCAAACTCATCAGGCGCTTGTAAAAAAATTTTAAAAAAATATTTAGAATAGAAAATAAGATTTGGAGAATGTCATCAAGGCATTGAAGTTCAAAAAATGTTGAAATTAATATCGCTGGATGTGTTAAAACTTCTCGTTGCCTTTAAGAGGATCAGAGGGTTACAAAGGAAAGTCGCTCTACCTGTTGTTATATTGTGATTGTAGTCAACACTTTTTAATTGATTTTCGGAGTTTTAGTTTGTTAAAAAACCCCGGATCCTAGCAGAGATTAAACTACGCAGAGGAATAATTCCTACATGCAATATGCCAGCCCCCTCTCTCTGTGAAAAATAAAACTACCTTTTAATTCTGCAAGCCTCTGGAAGAGAGGATCCGGAATGTAAAGTTACCCTCCGGCGTGTTTATTTCCCGTTTATCAATGGTAACACAAGAGTTACGTAAACGAAATGGCTGCCAGAATGTCCACACGTAAGTTGTGTGAATTGCTTCCTCGAAATCGTGTGTGACTGCGCCTCAAAGCACAAGTGTTTATAATGGAGCGGTCAGTTACAAAGAGCAAAATATTTCGAGAGACGACTGAAAGGATTTTACTGGACGACGACGACGACGAGGAGCAGGAGGAAGAATCTGTCACAATGCAATAACAACAAAAAATAAAATAAAAGTATTCAGAGGCTTCGGTATGGAATGGGAAATAAAATAAAGTGCCGGGTGACGTCACACGCTGTATGGATATAATTCTTTTAATTATTTTTTTTCATTTTAATTCATTTGAAGAATATTTTATTAATTTTCTATGTATTATTTAACTATTTATTTATATTACAAAACAACAGCCTAGCTTATAAATAATTTCTATCATAAAAATTGATAATGTTAATATTTTAATTTCCTCATGAATAATTCATGTGTTTAATATTGCTGCTTAGTGAATTAAATTAAGGACGATTAGACTAATTATGATTATTATGATTTATTAATTTATGGGCTGTGTAATAGGTTTTGGTACGATTTTTTTTGGTTCCCAATTAATTAATATACAAAATCAATTTTCTCTCTTCCTTTTAATTTATTTTTTTAATAAATGGGATTCTTGAGCGTCATCCATTTTTAGCCTCTTTCGTTTAATAGCATACGAAGGGAAGTAAAACGTGGGGGGAGGGGGTTAAATTGCTAGTGTTATTTAAAATACCAGTATTTTGTTACTTTCACAGAAATATCTAATTTTTCTTCGGTTTTTCTTTTCGAAATCCATTGGCCCAATCATTTAACATCCTCTAATTTCTTCCATGTTTTATAAATTTAGAGAACAAATGTTTGAATGAATTATCCCTGATATTTTTCCTGCAAGATCTTCAAAACGACTCACACCTCCATTTTGTTTTGCATCAGAGCTTTCAATGCTGAATATTCTCCATCGGCATGGTTTAATTGAAGTTTTTTTCGTTGAGAAATTTTTTCCTTACTATATATGTTAATCCTTTTGGGTTTAATAAAATTCTAAATTTCTATAATATAATTTTTTTAAAACTCATCCCACGACGATGATATATTATTTTGATTTATTATTCTCCTCTTTAAAGTCAGGGTTCTAAAGAAATAATATTTTTATATCTCACTATTCTTTATAGGGTATACTAAATAAACTGACGGTCTTGAGGCACAAAGAGTAATTATAAAATTTATTACAAAAACAAAAAAGATTAATTTCACGACGTTTCATCCCCTATTGGGAACCTCATCAGGTTAGACACTGTTTTATTAATTTTGTCTCACTTCCTGGAGTTGATATGATTGAAACCTAAATTCAACCAATTTATTCGAAAAATTTCAAGTCAGGTTTTGCTTTACCTGTATAATAAATTCTCACAGTTGTATTTGAAGAAATGCTTTTTCTTTAAAAAGTCATAATTAAATAACAAATATCAAGGCTTGCGAGGGCTATTGATTCGCAGGCAGTACCTGCGAGGGATATTCTCTCGCAGGTAGAACCTTGTAGGAGAGATACGAAGGGGCTACCTTTGGGGATCCCTTTTCCTCTCCGTTTTTGAATTAAGGTTCCCATAATCCGTGCCACCTCGGCCTTTTTTGAGAGGTGTATGTTCCGGGGTCGCAGACCTTGGGCATACGGTAAGAGTTGTGCGTTATTCCCATTGGAATAGTCGGCCAGCTGCCTCCTTAACTAGTCGAGGCACGGAAAAGGGAATGCTGCGACCCCCCAGCAAACTCTTCTCCCGTTATAGGAAGAGCGTGGGACAAGTACCCAATGTCCGACCTACCTGATGCAGGTTTTTCTAGGCTTTTCCCTGCATTTCTTTTATGTGAATGCCGGGTAGGATCATTAAAACATAGCCCGGGTGCCCCTAGTTAACCCTTGGCTGCCTTCCTCTACCCTTCCGCATCCACCCTTTCAAATCCCTTTCCTATGCTATAAGAGGGGAGTTGCCACTATGTGGATTACCCTATACATAGCCTGTCTACACCCCAAAAAAATACAAATATGACTAAATGACAAAAAAATATTTGAAGGATTAAAAATAATGTAATGTGATGGTTCAGGTCGAACATGAAATCATAAGAATGATGTAAAAATATCTATTTATAATTTATTACACCGGTACTTCATAATATGACCAAAAGTTTGCGAATAAATTAGTTAAATGTGCGTGACAACCATTAAAAGTTTCTTCTCATTGCAGGAAGTGTCAAAGCTGATGATATCCCATAAAAAAAACACGAAACATGGCGTGAAATTAATATAATTAATTTTCTCAACCCGTTATGTTATTTATATTATTGTAAATAGTACCTGATATTTTTTCATAATTATAATTACATATTTATATTTAGAAGGTAATGAAAAAAATCCAATGAACAATTTGAACTTTGACTATGGGATTACTAAAAGATTAAAGTCATCTCGTGACATTCCTCCCAGGATGTAATTTTCCTTTATGAATTAATTAGATTCGAAACTGTATAAAATGATATTTTTCACGAGCCTTTTTCGTGTGTTAACATTTATTCTGCCTCTACTTTTTTTGGGGGGGATTTCTGTGATTTAAAATATGATTGTCAAAATTCTAAGATTTTAGACGTTGACAACCAGGTACAATTCCATTAAATAGAACATCACAGCTGTTAATGTACAAACAGACGACACTATGAAACACAACAATTGCTACGATCCCTTATTATTACGCTAAACCTTCAGTATTCCATAGTCTTTGCCCCCTTGTGGTTATGCAACCCCTTCTGCTGTCCCGCTGTCAACGTTGCGTTTTCGTCGCTATTGAGTTTTGTCAACTGACCAGTGCAGTTGTGGGCGCTCTAGGGTCTTTTTCGCACCTGATGTAAGGGGATAAGGATCCCAGAAACATTGTGTGGTATTTATATTCTCACTTTTTTTTGTCTGAATTGGCTAACTTACTTATTAATTCTGTGATTTAATTGTGTGAAATTAAAGAGGTTGAGTAAATTTTGAATCAATTTATCGCTAATAAAATAATAATACTATGTTTTTAAGACTTTATTGTAGATATTATGGGACCTTTTTTATGATAAATAGAATATTACGATATTAGGTTTTGTACGAATGAAGATAAGAGAAAAAAATTCAGAAATGACATAATAAACTGCCAACGAAGTCTTATCTGTTCTTGGAGTTTGTTACGTCAAGTTGTACTGTCGTTTATTCATCCTGAATCCAAAACTGTCAGGTATTTTTCCTTCACCATTGGAACGGTTGCTACACGGCGTTAATGATTGAAGAAAGTGAGAACGAAATTTACTGCTGCTGGGGGAAAATCTCTGGCGAGATCTAAGACACTTTACGACGCAGTTTCAGACACAAAGAAAGTAAGCCGTAACGTGAGATATGTGCGTCATGTAAAAAGAAAAATTACAACAAAAACAAACCACAACTAGTGAAAAAAAAACCATTGTACAATAACATTGGATAAGCGTTACAATATTTAAAATAAAAAATAGTGCTCGTTTTAATATTAAACGAAGTGCTACTAATATAAAGAATTTTATGTACAGAACGCGACGACGTCACAGATACTACTACTGTTTATATTCTCGTTGCCGTGGTAACGGAACCTTCCTCTGTGACGCGCGCGTGTGTGTGTGTGTGTGTGTCCTCTTTGCTCGTACAATGTTATTAAAGAATACAGTTTTAAATGTCGCTATAATTGGTGTTTTCTTAAAAAAATCGGAAACACACATCATATAAACGAATAGTTTGATTTAATTAAACATTTATTTTATCTGTCTCGCGTAACGTTTGGTTCACCGCGTGTGTATGACTGCAGAGTTATTTATTGACTTTCAAGAAATCTCCTTAAGTTTAAGCTAGAAAATCAAGGCCCAACATTAAGAAGTCAGCGTATGTTGTACAGTAGAATCTCTCGACTACGTTCATCGTGAGGCTGGTGTTCTTTAGTATATTTTACCCGACGTCTGTTAATCCGTAATTAAGTGAACATTATGAACGGGCCATGACTCGTTGTCTATATTTAAATAAACAGAATTCGTAGCAAAATATAGAATGATGGGAAGAGTGCGCGAGCGCCCAGATGCTTTTTTTTTATTATTTTGTCGTGTAAGCAAACGCGCGTGCTCTTTGGGAAGAGGAAGTGACTATCGGAGGGCGTCTTTTGCCAAGTGTCGTCGTCTATGTAGAAGGGAGACACTCTCCCCCTCTAATATGGATCTGGAGGCGTCTACCGAGATAGCTGCGGCGGCTCTTCTAGGTCTCCGGGGAATTCCCTACCCCGTCCTTCTGGGGGGTGCGGCAGGTGCAAACCATACGGTCCCAAGGGAAACTCGCAACCACTAATCCATCCCTTCACTTAACTGTTATAAGCCTATCTGCATTAATAGCTTCATTACTCAGTAATTGTTTTACAATAGTCGTCACGGTTGATAATAATTATTCGTGTGTCTCCCTACCAGGGATTTCTGTATATTTACACGCGGTGAACCAAACGTTACGCGACACAGATAAATACATTTTTAATTAAGTCCAACTATTCGTTTATATGATGTGTGTTTCCGTTTTTTAATAAATCACATATTATAGCGCCATTTGAAACAGCATTCTTTAATAATATTGTACGAGCAAAGACAACACACACACACACACAGACAAGTCAGAGACGAACGATCCGTTGCTACGGCAACGAGAATATAAACAGTAGTAGTATCTGTGACTTCGTCGCGTTCTGTACGCCTCCAGAGATCAAATAAAATTCTTCATATTAGTAGCACTTCGTTTAATATTAAAAAGTGCACTACTTTAATTATAAACATTGTAACGTTTACCCCACATTATTGTACAATGGTTTTTGTGTTTCACAGGTTGTGGTTGGTTTTTGTTGCTGTATTTTTTGTTTCTTTTTACATGACGCACATATCTCACGTTACGGCTTACTTTCTTTGTGTCTGAAACTGCGTCGTAAAGTGTCTTAGATCTCGCCAGAGATTTTCCCCCCAGCAGCAGTAAATTTTGTTCTCACTTTCTTCAATCATTAACGCCGTGTAGCAACCGTTCCAATGGTCAAGGCAAAATACCTGACAGTTTTTAAAGTTCCTTTTCGTTTCAGGATGGAAAAAAAAACGTCACTGTAACATGTGAATATAAACTCCAACAACATTTGGTTGGTAGAAGATTAGATTCATAAATTCAAGGACCTGGTTTCGTGCCCTACGTTGGGCGCCATTTATATTGTTAAATAGTGCATTGGTGCTCGGCGTTGCCACGTGTACTTATTTATATAAACCATAAAAAGTATTTAATTCTACATTAATCTTTAGTCAAGGAGTGATTTAACCTAAATCTGACTGATCCTAGTTCCGTACACACTTGCGATCAATAGTACATTAATTGAACATCTATAAAATACATACGATTTTATTGAATCAGTCCCAACAAACATACCTCAGAAGTTCTTCTTAAATAAACTCCTTGACTACTGCAGGATATAATTGTCCCTCAGTCTTCAGACATTACCAAAGATTCATTTGAAGAAATTCTTAGCTACATTCACAATGTAAACAAATAGTCGCCATATTGGAGTCTCTAAACATGGCGACGAAAATTAACTTGCATTTTCAGCAAGGATCGTTAAGTATTTAGTATTGTTTTTCTGTTGCCATTTCATGGAGTATTCCTTTACAAGTTTATACTTTTTATTCAATGAAAATTATTTCTGATTTGTTTCATTACGGAAAAAAAGGAACTATTTTCTTTGTTCATCGCGTAGTAACGTCTCCCTCTCCAGTCCAGTGACGTCATACAGTAATTTAACACATAATGATTAGGTTTTTCAATTATAATTCTTTAAATCCTCTACGCTAGGGTTTTTTCACTCCCCCCCCCCTCCTCGTGGTTTGAAGAAAAGTGTAGCAATTTTTGTTGCAGTCAGTTCACGCGTTTAAACGTAATTATATATATATATATATATATATATATATATATATATATATATATGCTAACAGTCTGCAAGGGCTATTCTCTCGCAGGACATACCTGCGAGGGATGTTCTCTCGCAGGCAGAACCTTAAAAGGAGAAATACGAAGGGGCTACCTATTAGGGATGCCTTTTCCTCTCTCCGTTTTTGAACTAAGGTTCCCACAGCCGAAGCACCTCGGCCTGTTCTGAGAGGTGTATGTTCCGGGGTCAGAGACCTTGGGAATACGGTAAGAGTTATCCGCTATTCCTATTGGAACAGTAGGCCAGCTGCCTCCTAAACTGGTCGAGGCACGGAGAAGGGAATGCTGCGTCCCCACAGAAAACCCCTCCCCCGCTATTGGAATGGCGTGGGACTAGTACCCCAATGCCCGGCAGGTTTTCCTAGGGTTTCCCTGCATTACTTTTAGGCGAATGCCGTGTAGGATCCTTAAACTATAGAGCGGGGGTCCCTAGTTAACCCTTGGCTACCTTCCCCTACCATTCCGCATCCTCCACTTTCAAATCCCTTCCTATGCTATTAAAGGAGAGTTGCCCTTAGTTACCCTAAAAAAAATAAAGGGTAATCCACGTGGTGGCAACTCCACTTAAATAGGAAAGGGAAAAATTTGGGAATGAATTTATATATATATATATATATATATATATATATACAAGAGTGGTCTGAAAAGATTCCAACCTCAACTTGAAGATGGCAGCACTAGTAAATAAAAACCTGAAGAAAGGGAACAAAGATCCCGGAAACGTTGTTGTGTGGTATTTATTATTATCACTTCGTCAGTTGACAAGAGTCAAACAGCTTTTGAGCAGTGCAGTTGTGTCGCTGTAGGCTCTTCTTAGAAACCTTAACGAAAGGGAACAATGGTGTCGGAAACGTCAGGTTTCTAAGAAGAGCCTAGTGAGACACAACCGCACTGCTCAAGTGAATTTACGGAGATGGGAGCATCGCTGGGAGAAGTGTTGTAGAGTTACAAGGAGGCTGAGATGAAAAATAAAAAATAAAATAATAAAAAAAACTTATATCATTATTCGCTTAATTTTGTATACCTCAGAATTTTTTTTTATTAATTACTGGTGACCCAAACAGGCAAGGATATTATAATTGTTTACTTATATCCATTTTATCGCTTATGTGACTTAATTACATTCTTCCAATTACTTTTTTTTAAAAAAAATTCTCTATTCTATGATCGTTGCCTTTTCACATCCTATCGAGATGATTTTATCTGTAGGTATAAATACGCTGACGAATTTCTTGGCATGTACTTGTTATTCTTTGCAATGTCTCACTGTGCGCTGCAAACCTCATTTAACCTGTTCCTATCCGTTCCATGTAATTATACTTGTGTGTGTGTGTGTGTGTGTGTGAAAATTTAGCGTGTTAAAATTCGAGCTCATCATCAACACAGTGTAACCAAATAATATTGCCGTGTGTGTGGTGTGGTATAATTTAGAGGAACGAAATGAAGCTGCTTCACCGTGAAATGTGGAAAGCTTGTTGCTGGCTAGAATAATACGAATGTTGCGGGGGGGGGGGGGAATGGGATTAATTAGGGGAAATGCAAATTTATGCTCATTCGGGTCTTCATTATAACGCACATGGACATTTGGATTATTCAGGCTCTGGATTTGTTTCAAACACAACTCTGGATTATTTTGTCACTTCGCAGTTCTTGCAAAAGTTGGGAATGGAGGGTTTTGGGAACAACTCTTCCGGATCCCCCTTTTTATTCCAACAAAAATATTTTCTTCTTTTATTACTTCATAGTTCATTTTTTTGTAATTTATTTTAATAGATCGTCGCCATTTTTCTGTAAGTATTTATTCAATTTCTGGCAAGACGAATTAATTACTCTTACATTCATCCTGCATAAAAAGTATTCATTCTTTGAGCCTGCGAAAAAAAAAGCAACTTAACACTTAACTGCATATAAATATTTACATATAATTTTTCATTTTTTTTCTTCAACTTACTGCAACGTTTCTGGGGGGATCTTTGTTGCTCCCTTCCTACAGGTGCTAGTAACAGCCTAGAGCGACACAACAGCACCAGTCGGTTGGAAATAACTCGACAGCTTTTGCAGCAGTGCGGTTGTGTCGCACTAGGCTCTTCTTAGAAATCTCACTTTTCTGAGACCATTGTTCCCTTTCGTCAGGTTCCTAAGAGGAGCCTAGAGCGACACAACTGCACTGCTCAAAAGCTGTTTGACTCTTCTCAACTGACGAAGTGAAAATATAAATACCACACAACAACGTTTCCGGGATCTTTGTTCCCTATCTTCAGGTTTTTAAGAAGAGTCTACAGCGACACAACCGCACTGCTCAAAAGCTTTTTGACTTTTGTCAACTGACGAAGTGAATATAAATACCACTGAACGATTCCGGGAGCTTTGTACCCATTCTTCAGGTTTCTAAGAAGAGCCTAGAGCGAGACAATTGCACTGCTCGAAAGCTTTTTGACTTTTGTCAACTGACGAAGTGAATATAAATTCCACTGAACGATTCCGGTATCTTTGTTCCCTTTCTTCAGGTTTGTAAGAAGAGCCTAGAGCGACACAACTGCACTGCTCGAAAATGTTGTGTGGTATTTATATTATCACCTCGTCAGTTGACAAAAGTCAAAAAGCTTTTGAGCAGTGCAGTTGTGTCGCTCTAGGCTATTATTAGAAACCTGACGAAAGGAAGCAATGGTCCCGGAAACGTTGTGTGGTATTTATATTATCACTTCGTCAGTTGACAAAAGTCAAAAATCTATTGTGTAGTGCAGTTGTGTCGCTCTAGGCTCTTCTTAGGAACCTGAAGAAAGGGAACCACGGTCTCGGAAACGTTATCACTTCTTTTTTCTGTATTTATCTATCTTTCCTTTTATTAATTTTAAAATCGGACTTAATATTTTATTTTTTCATTTCATACATTTATTCGTGAATAATATCTACTATATTTTTCCAGCATGGTACGTTTACGTTTAATATATAACAGTGAAAGAAAGAAATGTTTGTAAGAGACAATTTGTCGCCGATTATGTTACCATTTTTTTATTTAAATATCCACAAATAATTTCTTTCACCCTTGACTCTTACGTATCGGTCGGAAATAGAGTTTATTGATAATAATTGAAAGAAAAATAATTTATTTCCTATTTTTTTTTGGGGGGGGGGGGTATTTATTGTGACGGTAGATAGCAGTCGTGAAGCACAAGTGACGTCACGAGATACGACTGTAAGCAGTGACGTCACAAGATACGACTGTAAGCAGAGAGATAAATGTCGTGGAGTGAATAAAAAGTCAATTTTTTGTTGTTATGAAGAGTACAAAGTGTAAGCAAACAAATAAGGGCAAGGAAATGAAGATAAGACAGAAATGACGCTTGAAACTTTTCACGATTATAAATTTCATAATACACCTCAGCCTCGGTTTACAAGGACACTTTTTTGTTGTTGTTGTTATACTTGCCCGCCACACCTGTCTATTTCGCGCGCGAGATATATATAAGTTGAAAGAAGGCAAAATTCCGTTTTCCTCCTCCCCGCCGTCCTCCTCACCCCGCCACAGCCTGGTGTCCCTTTTCTCTCCCTTCATTTTAACCCTCCTGTCTGTGATATCGTCTCCCGCCTCTCCTTCCCTGTTCTTTTATATGGCGGGAGGGAACGCACGCCCTCCGCTGATGTTGCTCATAAATTCTGCTTCTAGCCTACTGCCTGCCGTCGACTTTGAAAAACCAACCATCCGACCCTCCCCCCCCCCTCCTCTATGAAATACAACCCTAAAAAAATTGGAGACAAACCCTTGTTGGCGTTATTAAATATTTTGTACCTTGAACGTTTCAGTTCGCCACGTGAAAGAAGCTCGCTGAGGCTCTCACATCCATAGGGAATTGGCTATGACTTAGATGTGAGATAAACATTATAATTTAAATAAACAAAAAAAATAATTTCTATGTTCAGAAACTATAAATCGAAATATACACAAAGATTTCCAAAAAAAAATATTAAACCGGACACACTTCATGATAACAAAATCACCGTAACAACTATTATACAGTATCGTACATGTTACAAATATATTTTTCTTTAATAACATAAAATCTATAAAATAAAAAATGCTGTATGTACATTTTTTTAGGTAACAGGCTATGTGTAGGGTAATCCACATGGTGGCAACTCCCCTGTAATAGCATAGGAAGGGATTTGAAAGGGGGGATGCGGAAGGGTAGAGGAAGGTAGCTAAGGGTTAACTAGGAGCCCCCGGGCTATATTTTAAGGATCCTACCCGGCATTCGTCTTAAAGTAATGCAGGGAAACCCTATAAAAACCTGCATCAGGTAGGTCGGGCATTGGGTACTTGCCCCACGCCCTTCCGATTGCGGGAGAGGGGTTTGCTGTGGGGTCGCAGCATTCCCTTCTCCGTGCCTAGACCAGTTTAGGAGGCAGCTGGCCGACTATTCCAATAGCGGACAACTCTTACTTACCAAGGCCTGTGACCCCGGAACATACACCTCTCAGAACAGGCCAGTGGTGCCTCGGCTTGTAGGAACCTTAGTTCAAACAAACCAGAGAGATGTGAAGGTATCCCCAAAGGTAGCCTCCTCCAGAGCTCTCATATAACATGTAGAGGAAGGTTGCCAAGGGTTAACTGCATAGTAATAGATAAAATTCTCGGGTCTCAATTCCCGGGCCAATTGTTTGTTGAACAACAACGTTTCGACAGCGAACTTCGCCATTGTCATCAGGTTGACTGCCCGGGGTTGCGACCCGAGAATTTTATCTACAACAGATTCACCGGGGAAAACCCGTCTTTCTCTATATAGTAATAATAACAAAATTAATAATTATTTGTCTTTACTAAGGTTACAATATAATATTTACAGAACCCCCCCCCCAAAGAAAAAATAATTAAATACGCGCTAGGATTTTACTAATTTACACAAACAATAGAATACGGAAACCAGGAAACTCCAAAAGAAAATATATTAACCGTATTTGAGGTTCCATACGAAGGAACAGGACGTGGGCCGAAAAAAAACACGAAGAGGCGACATGTAAATAAAATATGTTTGAGTGTCTGAATGACGTCAGAATAAAAAATCAGTGTTGCCAGGGGAAAAAAAAGACCAGTGAGTCTGTTACCGAGGAAGGGAATTCTTGATTTAACAGTGGCCGTGGTTAAGGAAATAATAAATAGCGAAAGTGAATCAACGTAAGCTGTCACGAATTGTTCCCATGATTGAAATCAAGGAACTAAATTCAAATACTTCTGTATTAGGGGGGAGGGGGGGGGTGAAGTGACTTATGATGGCAGCCGCGGTCAATCAAAAAACATCTAAGTCATAAGTAATTAATAATCCTGTCCATTCTCATTCTGTGAGCGGGGAAGTTCCTTCTTAAAGCAACGATGGAGGATCAAATATTCAATAACTCTGTGTGGCGTGGAGCTAAAACTCAAACACAATCTGCGTGTGCTTGCAATTACTATCAAATGCTCAATTCCCATTGGTCAAAATATTAAGATGGAGTCAAATCCGCAAAATGGCGTCTTGTCGCCTATTCGTAGACAGCGCCGGGGTGAAATGACGTTGTAATACGCAGCTCTGATTGGTCAGGAAAAATACTGGAGGCAAAAAACAATCAATGAGCGTTTATAGAGATATTACTACGTATAATTAGCGTACCACTGGTAGAATATTATTAATAGGCATCTCTGACTGGTGAATAACAATTTGTATGGAATAAATTAATCAACAAACACTCTTAAGCAGCGTTAAAACGTGCTCACGGAAAGTGAAGGGAAGGAGTAAAATTTGCTTGCCGCTCATTGGTTATAATAAATGTTGCTGATAAACATAGAGGAAATTCATCTTCAACAATTCCTCTAGATATCATAGCAACACACATTTTGTATTGAGTTTCTCGTAAAGGGGGGTTTCCCCCCCCCCACGGTCTTTACTCTCACAATATCTCGTCCTTGTTTTGTTTCCCGTGCACTAATTGGTGCTATAATATCCAAAGTCGTCATCCCAGGCGAGTTTATGGTTGCTGGAAGCTGCAGGCGTGAGAAGTTACAGAGGTAATTTAGGAAGGGACCTCAACCACCTCGGGGGAATTACGCCACGAAGGAAGACGAGGAGCGGAGAGAAGAGAAGGGAAAAGGTGCGGTGATCCTCTTAGAGGCAGGTGTGTTGTTGACACTACGGCACCACTAGAAATTAGTCCATTCTCTAGCTCTTAATATTATGAGTTCGACTCCGATGCTCTAGTGTTTTATTATACATATGTTCCTTTATTCAGTATTCCTTTTTATTTTCCTCCCCTCTTCTCTATGCTTTACCTTCATTGTATCCATCCACCTTTTTCAGGACCTTTCCCGGGACGTTTTCGTGTTCCTTTCTCAGAAAATACACGCATTCCCTTCGTAAAGCCAAACCAATGTAGCTTACTGATCCCTGTCTTGTCCTGCAGTTTCATGAACACCGTTTTTTCTCTCTCTCTCTCTCTTTCTTATCTCTCAGTGACTTCCCTATTGTTCCTCTCAGGAACTACATTTAAGATGTACTGATTTTACTTTCCTCCTAGATGCTCTCCATGATCCTATGCCGTGAATAAAGGGATCCAAATGTCGTAAGATCGCTGAGTATTTTACATTTAATTTCTGCAGTATTAAATTACTTTTCCCAAACCTCTTTTTTTGAATTATCCTCATTAGTAGCTTTTGAGTGTTGCCAACTGACCTGTGCAGTTGTGATTCTCTAGGCTCTTCTTAGCACCTGACGAAAGGAACAGGGAACTGTAATTGTCAGTTGTGTCGCTCTAGGCTCTTCTTAACACCTGACGAAAGGAACAGGGAACTGTAATTGTCAGTTGTGTCACTCTAGGCTCTTCTTAACACCTGACGAAAGGAACAGGGAACTGTAATTGTCAGTTGTGTCACTCTAGGCACTTCTTAGCACCTGGCGAAAGCAAAAGGGAACTGCACTTGTCAGTTGTGTCACTATAGGCTCTTCTAAGCACCTGACAAAAGACACAAAGAGCTGCACTTGTCAGTTGTGCCACTCTAGGCTCTTCTTAGCACCTGACAAAAGACACAAAGAGCTGCACTTGTCAGTTGTGTCACTCTAGGCTGTTCTTAGCATTTGACGAAAGCACCAGGGAACTGCCATTGTCAGTTGTGTCAGTCTAGGCTCTTCTTAGCACCTGACGAAAGGAACAGGGACCTGCCATTGTCAGTTGTGTCAGTCTAGGCTCTTCTTAACACCTGATGAAAGCAACAAGGAACTGAACTTGTCAGTTGTGTCACTCTTGACTGTTATTAGCACCTGACGAAAGCAACAATGATCCCAGAAGCGTTGAGTGTTATTTATGTTATTCATTCGCAGTAATCTTAATATTGATGCAGGTAGGAAAAGTTTCTTCCCATCTTCTGAGTATTATCTTAGCACAAGAATGATGGTGCTAAGTATCTGGCGACGGCGTGAATTACGTCCTCAGTGTTCCAGCATTCATTACCGCCTGGGCCGTGGAGTGGTCCCGCGCAGGGCTGCTTTCCGCCTCCTCGAGGGCGCTGCAGGCTATTACGCCGATATCTGATAGCGGCGACTAAGTGTTTTTATCGTGTTTTCGCGTCGTCGCCTCTGCGGTCGATCGGATATCGTTCACCTGCGTAACGACGAGGATCCACTGCTGTGCAAACAGCCTCGGCGTCGTCGCTACACCAACACGTTTCCCCACACTAAATAGGAAAGAACACGACAGAAATGACCTGGAGGGAAGAGGATTGGTGAACAAACAGTAAGGAGAAATTATGGATTTTCTAGACCGCTGCCATTCATCTAGCCTCGCATCCTGCTGCAGCCACCGCAAACGCGGACAATAAATTCCACAATTGGAATCCAAAACACAAAATTATATCAGGACAAACTGCAACCTTGACATGAAAAAAAACTACGTCTGATTGAAAATTTAATAATAAGAAAGAAAGGCCAAAGAAGTGATAACGTTTCCGCGATTCTTGTTCCTTTCTTCAAGTTTCTAAGAAGACCCTAGTGCGACGCAACTGCACTACTCATAAGATTTTGATTTTTGTCAACTGACGAGTGCGGTTGTGTCGCTCTAAATGTGATGCAGGGAAACCCCTAGAAAAACCTGCATCAGGTAGGTCGGGCATTTGGTACTTGTCCCACGGCCTTCCGATAGCGGGAGAAGAGTTTTCTTTGGGGACGGAGCATTCCCTTCTCCGTGTCTCGACCAGTTTAGGAGGCAGCTGGCCGACTGTTCTAATGGGGACAGAGAACAACTCTTACCGTATTCCCAAGGTCTGTGAACCTGGAACATTCATCTTTGAAAACAGGCCGAGGTGCCTCGGATTGTGGGAACCTTAGTTCAAAAACGGAGAGAGGAAAAGGCATCCCCAAAGGTAGCCCCTTCGTATCTCTCCTACAAGGTTCTACCTGCGAGAGAACATCCCCCGCAGGTACTGCCTGCGAGAGAATAGCCCTCGCAGGCCTTGTGGTAACAGGCTACACGAGGGTAATCCACATGGTGGCAACTCCCCTTTAGTAGAATAGGAAGGGATCTGAAAGGGGGGGATGCGGAAGGGTAGAGGAAGGTAGCCAAGGGTTAACTAGGGGCCCCCGGGCTATTGTTTAAGGATTGTACCCGGCAATTCGCCTAAAAGTGATGCAGGGAAAACCCTAGAAAAACCTGCATCAGGTAGGTCGGGCATTGGGTACTTGTCCCACGCCCTTCCGATAGCAAGAGAGGAGTTTTCTGTGGGGACGCAGCATTCCCTTCTCCGTGCCTCGACCAGTTTAGGAGGCAGCTGGCCGACTGTTCCAATGGGGACAGAGAACAACTCTTACCGTATTCCCAAGGTCTGTGACCCTGGAACATTCACCTCTGAAAACAGGCTCAGGTGCCTCGGATTATGGGAACGTTAGTTCAAAAACGGAGAGAGGAAAAGGCATCCCCTAGGGTAGCCCCTTCCTGTCTCTCGTACAAGGTTCTAATAATATATAGAATTAAGTACTCTTTCGGGTTTACATAAATAAGTGCACGGTGCAACGCCGTACGCCTGCTAGTGAAAAATAATTTTTTTAAGTCACTTAAACATTTATTATTTAGTTCCGATTACTTGGAGGAGCAACTTACATATAAAAATAATTAAATAGTATTATTAAAACAGTGAAGATCGTCTTGCCAGTAATTGTACAAATTTAGTATCAGATAGTTTGAGTGTTTGATGTAGATGTTTCTAAAAACATATTAATTTTCCTTATACAAATATTTTCCATTTATGAGTAAAATTAATGGAGTAGTAGTTGAGGGGAAAATATTATTGCTGTAACCTCTTCAATATACTTTTTTTTTTACTTTTTTGCCGCGACCATGAGTTAGAAAATACGGCAAAGTGGAAAATAGAAGGTCCGGGGCGCATAAAGCACATTACTGTGCCTTCATTACGAACAACGACGCTGCAGAGCTTTTAGAGAATTTTAGAATTTGTTTTTAAAAAACTGAGAACGAATAGAACCAGTAAAATACCGTACAGTATAAAATGAATTCTAAGGCTCTGAAGTAAATTAAAAAAAATTTTGCTCTAGTTGAATTTCTGGATTTTATTAATCACTAGCCTTGGTGCCCGGCGTTGCCACGTGTACTTATTTATGTAAACCCGAAAAAGTACTTAATTCTATATTAATCTTTATTCAAGAAGTGATTTAACCTAAATCTAACTGTTCCTAGTTCCGATAGTGCATTAATTGATCAGCTGTAAAGTTAATTGAATTTTATTGCATCAGTCCCAACAAACATACCTCAGAATTTCTTCTTAAATATACTCCTTGACTACTGCAGGACATAATTGTCCCTCAGTCTTCAGACAGTACCAAAGATTAAATTGATAAAAATTCTTAGCTACATTCACAATATAAACTATCAGTCGCCATATTGGAGTCACTAAACATGGCGACGAAAATTAACTTACATCTTCCCACAAGGATCGTAAAGTATTTCGTATTATTTTTTAATTATCATTCGATGGAGTGTTACTGGATGTTATTATACTTTTTATTCAATGAAAAATATTTCTGCTTTATTTCAATACGGAAAAAGGAGCTATTTCCTCTGTTCGTCGCGTAGTAACGTCTCTCTCTATCTCTCTGTCACGCGGTGACGTCACGGTCTCTTGGCGAGCAGTGATTTAACACAAAACGATCACGTTTTTTAATTATAATTCTCTCCACCTTTATGCTAGGGGTTTCTTACCCCTCCCCCCCCCCCCGCCTCCCAACAGCACCGTGTCTCGTGTTTTTAGAATATCTGTAATAAGAAGTTTTGTTCCCATCCGACCACGCGGTCAAATATGTATAAAGATGAACGTAAATACATACATGCAAATATACATCCTTTTTTTTTTATTATACAGATGAGTATTTCGTATTGTTTTCTATTATCTTCGGATGGAGTATTGCTGGACAGAATTATACTTTCCAATCAAACAAAATATTTATGCTTTATTTCATTACGGGAAAAGGAACTATTTCTTTTAAATGAATATAATTTCTTTATGAATAGAATACTTAAATATACTCCTTGACTACTGCAGGATATAATTGTCCCTCAGTTCCTCACACATTACGAAAGATTAAATTGCTGAAATTCTTAGCTAGATTCACAATGTAAACAAATAATCGCCATATTGGAGTCACTAAACATGGCGCCGAAAATTAACTTACACTTTCCCGAAGAATCGTTTTTTTTCTTCTATCAACATTCCATTGGATGAAATTATACATTTTATTCAATGAAAAATATTTCTGCTTTATTTCACGACCGGAAAAAAGGAACTATTTCCTTCATTCGTCGTGTAGTAACGTCTCTCTCTCTCTCTCTCTCTCTCTCTCTCTCTCGAGCCTGTGACGTCACGGTCTCTTTTCGCGCAGTGATTTAAGACAACAGGGTTACGTTTATCAATTTTAATTCTTTCCACCTTTATGCTAGGGGTTTCTCACCCCCCCCCCCCACACAGAACCGTTTCTCGTGTTTTTAAGAATAATTTCTCCACGGGTGTATGCAGAACATAAATACATCCTTTTTTTATTATACAGATTTATTTCTATTAATATATCTATATATATATATATATATATATATATATATATATATATATATATATATATATTTTTTCAGAGTATTGTTTTTCATAGCGACGGCTTCATCATAGGGGTTCTTCTCATATAACGCTACATTCCTATTTTTTCCCCATTCATTTACTCAAATAAAAACACCTCTATTTACTACCGTAATTAACGTAATTCTCTCTCTGATGCCTGATAATCCTATTCGAATAACAGCTTTAATTACCATAATAAATTTTAACGTTATATTTTCTCTCGTGGTACACTGCTGGAATAATATATATATTTTTTTCTTTTTAAAGTAAAGTGGAAGAATTACCCTCTGTTTGTTTTGGGGGCTCGGGGTGGGGGATTGTGCGGGGGAGGTGTATTTGAGCTGGAAATCCCAACGATGGCTGCTCAGAGTGTGGCTTCGGCTCTGGAAGAAGAGGCCCCAATTTCAGCCTTGTTATTACCGTTCCATCGCCACCACAAACAAGGTCAGTGCAAACAATCAGCTCTAAATGGAAACGGAACGACCTAATACGTATGTGATGCACACACACACACACACACAGAGGCAAAATGTTAGTTAACTCAAACATAGAACCTTCCAGGCTGACACGACAGAAATATTGGGTATAGATAGGAAGATAATCTGCTGGTGAAAAATAAAAGACAACAACACAGGATGGAATACAAATTAAAACTGTATGAGGTACTCAGGATGTATAACAAAACGTTTGTGGAGCAATTTACTGTCGTTTCAGGGAACAACCAGCGATAAAACCCTCCAATTATCGAGCCGATGCCGTCCAGTTGCCGATACGCGCGTAATTGGTGTGGCGAATTTCACCTTTAAAATATAAAATTTAATTTGCTACATGTAAAAGGTAAAAAAATGTTCGTAATTATTATTTTTTGAGTGTGTGTGTGTGGGTGTGTGTGTAGAACCTCCAACGACGTATTTATTTGTTAAGCTCTTCCAGTAGTAATTAACGATATTGAAATATTCGTTCGGATGCTATCTTTTTTTTTTTACTGTCTTAATGAGTCTGTTACGATTGAAAACATGTGCAATATATAAATTAGGCACCTGCTGCGGTAAACAAATATTCATATTCATTTCATGAACATTTAATTCTACGTCATTGTTGAAAGTTCTTATAAGGGCGAGGTTAGAATAGTAAATATTGGGATTCATAGAAGATTACTCTCTTGGAAGTATAAAAGAGATTGCTATAGTCACTAGAAAGAGGTTTTCCTGCAACAGAGACAAACAACGAAAAGCTAAACGACACAAATCCGCAGAAAGACTCAAGTTGACTTCGGACGCCCAGCTACCTATATACAGTTACTAATGAAGATTTATCGGCCAGGAAAACAATTAGTTATTTTTTTACACAAAGCTTGTTATCTTTTCTAGAGCAACTGTCTACACGAGGGAAATTTGCATGGTAGCAACTCCCTTTTCATAGTGTAGGAAGGGATTTGAAAGGGGATTCATAAAAGATTACTCTCTTGGAAGTATAAAAGAGATTGCTATAGTCACAAGAAAGAGGTTTTCCTGCATCAGAGAAAAACAACGAAAAGCTAAACGACACAAATCCGCAGAAAGACTCAAGGTGACTTCGGACGCCCAGCTACCTATATATAGTTACTAATGAAGATTTATCGGCCAGGGAAACAATTAGCTATTTTTTTACACAAAGCTTGTTATCTTTTCTAGAGCAACTGTCTACATGAGGGAAATTTTCAAGGTGGAAACTCTCCTTTCATAGTATAGGAAGGGATTTGAAAGGGGATTCATAGAAAATTACTCTCTTAAAGTATAAAAGAGATTGCTATAGTCACTAGAAAATTCTTCCTGGGAAGGAAAGAGGTTTTCCTGCATCAGAGACAAACCATGAAAAACTAAACGACACAAAGACGCGGAAAGACTCAAGGTGACTTCGGACGCCTAGCTACCTATATATAGTTACTAATGAAGATTTATCGGCCAGAAAAACAATTAGTTTTTTTTTTACACAAAGCTTGTTATCTTTTCTAGGGCAACTGTCTACACAAGGGAAATTTGCATGGTAGCAACTTTCCATTCATAGTATAGGAAGGAAATTGAAAGGGGATTCATAGAAGATTACTCTCTTGGGAGTATAAAAGAGATTGCTATAGTCACAAGAAAGAGGTTTTCCTGCATCAGAGACAAACAGCGAAAAATTAAACGACACAAAAACGCGGAAAGACTCAAGCTGACTTCGGACGCCCAGCTACCTATATACAGTTACTAATGAAGATTTATCGGCCAGGAAAACAATTAGTTATTTTTTTACACAAAGCTTGTTATCTTTTCTAGACCAACTGTCTACATGAGGGAAATCCGCATGGTGGCAACTCCCCTTTCATAGTATAGGAAGGGATTTGAAAGGGGATTCATAAAAGATTACTCTCTTGGAAGTATAAAAGAGACTGCTATAGTCACAAGAAAATTCTTCCTGGGAAGCAAAGAGGTTTCCTGCATCAGAGCCAAACAGGGAAAAATTAAACGACACAAATACGCGGAAAGACTCAAGGTAACTTCGGACGCCCAGCTACCTATATAAGCGTACAGGTTCACAAAATTGAAAGTGAAACGTTAGTAAACACACCAGGAAAAATACCCGAAAATGAGTTAGTTACTAATTAAGATTTTGCGGCCAGGGAAAAACAATTAGTTAATTTTTTTTACATAAAGATTGTTTTCTAGAGCAACTGGCTACATGACGGAAATCCGCATGGTGGCAACATCTCTTTCATAGCATAGGAAAGGATTTGAAAGGGATCGATGTGGAAGGGTAGAGGAAGGTAGCCAATGGGGTTAACCAGGGGCCCCCGGGCTGTAATTTAAGGATCCTACCCGGCATTGGGCTAAAAGTGATACAGGACAAACCCTAGAAATCCTGCATCAGGTAGGTCGAGCGCTGAGTACTTGTCGGCGGAAGAAGCGGTTTGCTGTGGGGACGCAGCATCATTCCCTGCTCCGGGCCTCGCCCAGTTTAGGAGGCAGCTGGACGGACTGTTCCAATGGGAACAGCGCACAACCCTTACCGTCTGCCCAAGGTCTTTGACCCCCGAAACATACACCTCTCAAAACAGGCCGAGGTGTCTTGGCTTGTGGGAACCTTAGTACCCTTTCTGTGACCACCGGAACAGTCACCTCTGAAAACAAACCGAGGTGCCTCAGCTTCTTCTTAGATAAAAAACGGAGAACCGGAAATGCATCCCACAAAGGTGGCACCCCCTCCGTCCTTCCAGAAAGGTTCTGCCTGCGAGAGAACACCTCCCACTGTTTCCTATATAACCTGACAACACATTATTCTTGTGAGTGTGTAGCACACTGCGAGAAATGACACCATGAACTGGGCCGCCAAGAAATGTTACGCGCACTATAGCCTCGGACCGAAAATTGGATATGATTTTGAGGGACCGTCATCGAGTTACGATAAACCACAGGCACCCGTGAAACCGTGAGGAAATTAATCTTCAAGAATTTGAAGATGCAGTTTAGGAGGCATCTACCCGACTATTCCAATGGGAACGGAAACAACTCTTTGTTGCTCGTAAATAATTTTTTTTAAACTTTCATTGGTCGACTGCAATATAATAATTGATTAGGTCCTCATTTCTGTTAGAGGCCTTTTTTTTTCGATTTTTGATGGACGCTTGGGGGGGGGGCGGATCGGTGATTGATATACTTTTTTCTTTCATAAATTTCAAGAGTGGTATTTTTACAGATTCTGAATGGAAAAGAAAGTGTTTGTATTCTAAACTTATTAATAAGCAGTCTGCGGATAACGTGCAGTGAAGGTGCAAGTCCCGTAACACCCCGATCGCAGTGTACTTGATTCTGAATTACGTTGTCTTCCAGTTTCACGAGCCTGGGCAATTTTCTTAAAATACTGGGGCTATTACCGTCGAGAGCGGCACGGCACGCAAATATCTTAATGGTTTGTATTGGTGTTGACTGTAGGAAGGGCGCACTTCAATATTCGTAGCAAACACGTGGAAGGCCCGGCCCGTCCGTGTACACAGACACTGCAAGCTTGTTTGAGCACCCCTGCGGGCCGGAAGCAATATCGCCCTTGTTTCCGGCCAGTCTAATTGTTCTCCGGTAAAATAAATAAAAAGTTGGCGAGTCTGGCCCGGTTCTGCGTGCGTGGGCGGAGAGAGAGTTACACAGCTTGACGCGCTCGCCTCGGCTCGGCTTCGGTCAGTCAGCCGTCTCCCAGGAAGACGACACACACACTAATTGGCCCAATCACATTCTCCGAGGCTCGGAAGTCAGAGATAATCAAAAACTAAGCCCATCAGCAAATATTAGCAAAGAACCTGAATATAAAAATGAAAATTTGACCCGACACTGAGGCTGCGCCATTTGTAAACCGTCCTAAGGTCTCGCGAAACACAATTATTATTTCAGCCTTTACTAAAAAAAAATAAGTACAGTAAATAAATTAGAATAAAAAAATCAAGGATCATATTCTCGTTACACTTGCACCGGAGGTGTAACCGTAGATATTATAATACACTTATGAGAAAAACCATTTGGAGGAAGAGAACCTTGTAGGAGAGACAGGAAGGGGATGCCTTCTCCTCTCTCCGTTTTTTAACTAAGGTTCCCACAAGCCGAGGCACCTCGGCCTGTTCTGAGAGGTGTATGTTCCAGGGTTCACAGACCTTGGGCATACGGTAAGAGTTGTTCGCTGTTCCCATTGTGGAAGTTGTGAAATAAGTAGTTGTTATTAGCAAACCATTGGACGCGTATGCAGATTTTTTTAAAATAAAATAAATAATTAATTAATAGAGGAACGACCACGAAAATCCTTGACTCACAACCGGCCGCGACTTTCAGTGCAATATTTTTTACATTGAATCCCAAATCTCTTGTAGTTATTTTTGTTCGTAACATCTTGAAGAAAGACTATCCCTGAGTTGAAGGAAGACTGTGAGAGTATTCTCTCGCAGGTGAACCTTCCCAGAAAGCCTTGGCGGGGGCTACCTTTGGGGATGCCTTCACATCTCTCTGGCTTTTTGACTAAGGTTCCCGAAGCACCTCAGCCTGTTTTGAGAAGTGAATTTTCCTGGGGGTCACAGACTTTTCGCATACGATAAGAGTTGTCCGCTGTTACTATTGGAACAGTCGGCCAGCTGCCTCCTAAACTGGTCGAGGCACGGGGAAGGGAATGCTGCGTCCCCACAGAAAACTCCTCTCCCAGCCATAGAAAGGGCTTGGGACAAGTACCCCAATGCCCGACCTACCTGATGCAGGTTTTTCTAGGGTTTTCTCTGCATCACTTTTAGGCGAATGCCGGGAGGGATCCTTAAAATATAGCCCGGGTGCCCCTAGTTAACCCTTGGCTACCTTCCTCAACCCTTCCTCATCCTCCCTTTCAAATCCCTTCCTATGCTATTAAAGGGTGAGTTGCCACCATGTGGATTATCCTCAAGTAGCCTGTTGCCCTTAAAAAAAATCTCCTCTATAGGAAACTTCCCTGAAGAAGATACAAATATTTTAAATTAAATATTGTTAAAAATAAGAATCACTTACGGATGTTACATCATTAATTTAAAATCCAAAAATAAATAAAAATGTTGACCCAAGAAATATTTCTTTTGTTTAATTAAATAAAGTACAAGTTTTAATTTAACGTCTATTTTTTAATTAATAAAACAAGTGATGGCCTTGTACAGACACTTTTTATTTTTAATTTTTAATTATGATGACGTTTCGACACCTTTCTGCATCTTTTTCAGGTATTTTCCTACTTTACTTTGTACACTCATACTTGAAATCTAAGAAGAAACAAAAAGGTATCGAAACGTCGTCGTAATATAAAATAAAAAGTGTGTGTAGGAGCTCATCAGTGGTATAAATACCACACTACGTTTCTGCGACCCTTTGTTCCTTTCTTCAGGTGGTGTTGTGTTTTTTGTTTATTTATATATACACGTAGCCATATCTTGAGAGAAAAATTGATAATGTGGTAGGGCAAGAAATACATATAAAGCCCTCCTTTGAAAAAAAAAAAATCTTCTCTATCTCTTCGCGTGCAAAGTTACCGGGGAGATTCTCCTTTGTTGTTTTCGCTAACAATCGTGATATTTGACCTCGTGGTCAGTTGACTGTGATCAATCCGCGTAAGCCACTTTAGTCACGGTGACTAGACGCCGTCTGTAGAAGTCTTTTGTTCGACGGTACTGATTGTTGTTGGTATATCTCTGATTAACTTAAGAGCTCTCGATGTCTTTGAGATGAGAGAGAGAAAAAAATATGAAAAAAAGCGAGAGAATGAAACACAGGTCACTTCTCTGATTGGGACGAGAATTGTGTGTTGATTTCTTAATTAAAACTCGGAATAAGAATTTTTCGAAGAAACGTTTGTGAACCATCTAGAAAAATTCTTGAAAATGTAAATAATATATTTTTTTTGCTAAACATGGCTGACTGAAGTGTTTTAATAGGTGTGTGATGTATAAAAATGGAAAATAACTTGAGACCCGACAAATTATTATCCTTTCTTTTTTAATATTCAGTTTATTAAATATGTTATACAAAAAGGTTTAACCATGTAATTAGGTTAAGTTGTTCTCGAAATGATAAAATTACCTCCGATAGAAAATTAATAATAAGAAAAATAGCAAACTCAGACGAAAAATGATAATATGAATAACACACGACGTATCCACGATCCTTGTTCCCCTTTCTTTCACGTTTTTGAGAAGTGCCTAGAGTGACACAACAGCACTACTTAAAATCTTTCGAGTTTTGTCAGCGGACGAGTGCAGTTGTGTCGCTCTAAGGCTCTTCTTAGAAACCTGACGAAAGGAACAAGGATTCCGGAACCGTTGTGAGGGTAATTATATTATCACTTCTTTTGCCTGTATTTGGTTATCTTTGCGTGAAGGCTGTTTGCCATACATTTTAATTCTTTACTTTCACTTTCACGAATTACTTTAAAAATCACATATTATAATTTTTTTTTTGTAAACAAGTTGATAAAAGCTTTTGAAAAGTGCATTTGTGTCGCTCTAGGCTCTTCCTATAAACTTGACGAAAGCAACAAGGATCCCGGAAACGTTGTTGTGTTGCATTTATATACATATTAATTTTTTTTATCTGAATTCTCTATTTTACTTATTCATTAATATGCAGTTGTGTCGTTCTAGGCTCGTCCTATAAACCTGACGAAAGTGACAAGGATCCCAGAAACGTTGTTGTGTTTAATTTATATTATCACTATTTTTTTTATCTGAATTGTCTATTTTTCTTCTTCATTAATATGCAGTTGTGTCGCTCTAGGTTCTTTCTATAAACCTGACGAAAGGAACAAGGATCCCAGAAACTTTGTTGCCTTGAATTTATATTATCACTATTTATTTTATCTGAATTGTATATTTTGCTTATTCATTAATATGCAGTTGTATTGCTCTAGGCTCTTCTTAGAAACCTGACGAAAGGAACAAGGATCCCAGAAACGTTGTGGTGTTGCATTTATATTACCACCTTTCTTTTTAGTCTGAATTGTCTATTTTTCTTATTCATTAATATGCAGTTGTGTCCCTCTAGGCTCTTCCTATAAACCTGACGAAAGGAACAAGGTTTCCGGAAACGTTGTTACCTTGAATTTATATTATCACTATTTTTTTCTATTTCAATTGTCTATTTTTCTTATTAATTAATATGTAGTTGTGTCGCTCTAGGCTCTTCCTATAAACCTGAAGAAAGGGGAACAAGGATCCAGAAACGTTGTTGAGTTGCATTTATATTATCACTATTTTTTTAGTCTGAATTGTCTATTTTTCTTATTCATTAATATGCAGTTGTGTCGCTCTAGGCTCTTCTTAGAAACCCTGAAGAAAGGGGAACAAGGATCCCGTAAACGTTGTTTTCTTGCATTTATATTATCACTATTTTTTTATCTCAATTGTCTATTTTTCTTATTCATTAATATGTAGTTGTGTCGCTCTAGGCTCTTCTTAGAAACCCTGAAGAAAGGGGAACAAGGATCCCGTAAACGTTGTTGTCTTGCATTTATATTATCACTATTTTATTTATCTGAATTGTTCATTTTTCTTATTCATTAATATGTAGTTGTGTCGCTCTAGGCTCTTCTTAGAAACCCTGAAGAAAGGCGAACAAGGATCCCGTAAACGTTGTTGTCTTGCATTTATATTATCACTATTTTATTTATCTGAATTGTTCATTTTTCTTATTCATGAATATGCAGTTGTGTCGCTCTAGGCTCTTCCTATAAACCTGACGAATGGAACAAGGACCCCGGAAACCTTGTTGTGTTGCATTTATATATATATATTAATTTTTTTTATCTGAATTCTCTATTTTTCTTATTCATTACTATGCAATGTTTCCTTAACTTGATGTTTTTATTAGGAGTAACGTTTGATTGTTCATTCAGGATGATTACGAATTACAAACTTGGTTACTTGAGCACATGGACAATAATTACAGTACCAACTACGCACATCGTCGTTATAATGATACGGGACGTGTGCCATCGTCAGCGTCCTCTGAAAAGCAACGCACCTAAACCTGCCCCTCCCCCTCCCCGCCCCCCCCCCCCTGATAACGAAATCACAGTTGCAGCAAGCACACCAACCCCTTGCAGACTAATGAATTGGCATTGACACGTCGCAATGCTGCCCCTTCAAAAGCTTCGTTCCTTCCCCTTTGCGTCGTTGAAAAGGACCTTCACACACACACACACACACACACTCACAGGCAAATCTGGCTAGGCTTACCTAATGCGTTTTTGCCAAGCACAACTTTCCCCGGTACTCTGCCTACACACTCAAACCCCCCCACCCCCACCCCCACTCATACTCCCCCCCACCATTTTTTCACACAAATATATGTAGAGCTTCCTGAATATTGCATGACGCCCTGGCTTCGATTTTTTTTTTCTTTTCCATGCAGGGCGCAGGTTTAGATATATATATATATATATATTCGCCCCCAACCCCCCGCGAATGGCAGCTTGTACTCTTGTAGCGAAGAAGCTGTTTCGTAGTTTTTACAACAACGACACAGAAGCAGCAGCCGAGAGCGTGGTTTTTAAAATGGCCGAGGATAAAAAATAAAGTCGGGCAATCCTAAACTAACCAAATTCCCAGATTACCTTCACACAAGCCAATTGGTAGTTGACAGTGTGATCGTTGGAGGGTTGGACAAGGGGCAGAAAGCAAAAAAAAGAAAATCCAATTAAGACAATCGTTTCTGTAAGGGAGAATAATTAATAAAAATCACACCTTGAATTTTTAAAAGGTTTCAGTTCTTCAGAAGCGTAGACAAAACCACACAGAAGGATACTGGAAGAGTGTTTACCAAACTGTTTAATAAAAATAAGAAGAAAGACGGCCAAATACAGACAAAAGAAGTGATGATAAAAACACCACACCACAATTAACGTTTCCGGGATCCTTGTCTCGTTTCCTCAGGTTGTTAAGAAGAGCCTAGAGCGACACAACTGCAGTCTCCCTTGCTATCAACATTTTTAACCAATCATTGCCACGCAAAAAAATTTGCGATCAAGATGTTTCCCTGTTCCTTATCAGTGACTTGATTATTTTTTTATATAACGCTGACTGGTACGGCGGAATTAAATCTCTCAATGTTTAACATGGCGGAAGAATCTGTTCCGCGGCCATTTTATTACCTGGGAAATCCCGTCAATCTAGCGCTCATTCACAAACCATATTGAACGTGCTACCGGTGTTTAATTAAAAAAAATTATTTTGAAAGCGTAAAAATTCACGGAGTATATGTTATGAATTTTGTTTATTCTAAAACTTGAACCTGATGACGACGTCACAAGATAAGCGATGAAACGTTGTTTATTTTTACAATAATAATTTTTTGTTTCTGATGTAAAATTGGACAATGTTTATTTATTTGTTTTCTCACAGTCAGAATATATATATTATTCCTATTGGAATAGTCGGCCAGCTGCCTCCTAAACTGGTCGAGGCACGGAGAAGGGAATGCTGCGTCCCCACAGCAAACTCCTCTCCCGCTATCGTAAGGGCGTGGGACAAGTACCCAATGTCCAGACCTACCTGATGCAGGTTTTTCTAGGGTTTTCCCTGCATTTCTTTAGGCGAATGCCGGGTAGGTTCCTAAACCATAGCCCGGGGGCCCTAGTTAACCCTTGGCTACCTTCCTCTACGCTTCCGCATCCCCCCTTTCAAATTTCTTCCTATGCTATTAAAGGGGAGTTGCCTAATGTGGATTACCCTCATGTAGCCTGTTGCCCTAAAAAAATAATAAAAAAAGCCTACTAAACTGGCCAAGGCATGGCGAGGAGGTAAGAAAGCCACTCTTCCGCCTTTGGAAGGGCGTGGGACAAGTACCAAATGCCCGACCTACCTGATGCAGGTTTTTATAGGGTTTGTCCTGCATTACTTTTAGGCGAATGCCGGGTAGGATCCTTAAACTACAGCCCATAGGCCCTAGTTAACCCTTGGCTACCGTCCTCAACCCTTCCGCATCCCCCCTTTCAAATCCCTTTCCTATGCTATAAGAGGGGAGTTGCCACTATGTGGATTACCCAATACATAGGCTGTCTACACCCAAAAAAAAAGCCGATTGGCTGCGGTGTAGTGGCCACAGAGGTCCCGGAGTTCGAATCCCGGCACGTATGTTCGTGGTAGTCCCTCTAATGAAAATTGGGGGTTCAGAATCGACACTCTGACCAGTTGTCACTCCTAAATCGTCCAGAATGTGTCATGTAAGATGTCAGTCTCGGTTGGCCAAGGCCCTTCCATGGATTCTCGAGCCAAGGAGTAACTAAGTATGTATCAGTATAATGTAATGAATTATGACGTAGTGGCGACTCAGACTGTTGTATGTTTTTCTACCGTCTTAGAGAAAAGGTTGGCTATTTCACAGTCTTCTTCTTCTTCTACCGTTCCAGAGCCCGGATATCGGGCCTCGACCTCCAGTAGTAGCTTCCTCCAAACTTCTCCGTCTAAAGCTATTCTCCTCCAGTTTCTCAAATCCATAATCCTTTTCCTGTCCTTCTCTATTTGGTCTATCCTTCTGTTCCTTTCTTTTACCTCCCATATCATTGTATAATGCCTTTCCTTTCCTTCCCCATTCGTTGTGCACGTGTCCTGTCCCTTCAATTCTCTTTAATCTAGTAGCTGTTGCGATGCTTGGTTCTTTATACAGGTCATATATTTCCTTATTATATCTCTGTGTCTCCATATGGCCATTTTTCAATTTTTTGGGGCCCCGAATTCTTCTTAGGATCTTCCTCAAATCCATAATCCTTTTTCTGTCCTTCTCTACTTCGTCTATCCATCTGTTGCTTTCGTTTACCTCCCATATCATTGTATAATGCCTTTCCTTTCCTTTCCCATGCGTTGTGCACGTGTCCTGTCCATTCCATTCTCTTTAATCTAATAGCTGTTGCGATGCTTGGTTCTTTATACAGGTCATATATTTCCTTATTATATCTCTGTGTCTCCATATGGCCATTTTTCAATTTTTTGGGCCCCAAATTCTTCTTAGAATCTTTCTTTTCAAGGATGTTGATCGCTATCTCCTCTCTCTTGTTTAGTGTCCAGCCCTCACTTCCATAATATATCCTCATTTTTGTTATTCTATATGTTGTTCTTAGTTTGAAAGCTGGTCGTAGTGAGAAAAACGATTTATTTGCTAAGTTCACCCAGTCATAAATATTTTAATGTCAAAATTAATTATTAATTTAATGTTGTTGCCAGAGACATCTAAGGATGGTTTTTTTTGTAGGTAAGTTTAAAAATGATCTGTTATTTAAAATGAAGTTTTTGGTAGTCCTTACGAATATTTCTTATAATTTCTTTTGACTTGCGTTCTTGCGTATCGTTTAATGTTATTTATAGTAAATCCTCAGAGGCAGAGGCAGTGGTAGTAAACCGAGACTGCCACCGCGTTTCCGCATGAAAAAGGAATTAATCACCCTCGGATTGAGACGGGGGGTTTGGGGATGGTGGTAAGTTGTTCGTCGTGTACTCGGCCAATCCCCAGGGCAAACAACAATTCTCCGAGTGGAAGTCAAACAACCGGCAGCCAAGTTGCTGATCTGAGATAATACGGGCGCCGCAGCACGAGCGCAGACGCCTCGACGTCGACGTCGACTCGACGTGGCAATCCCTCCATTAGTCGTCAATATTTGCTCTTCGGCATCTCACGAACACACTTTTACTACTGGCAGCAGCACCACCACCATCGCGGCGTGTCGATTGTCAACAAATCGAGAAGGAAAACTCGTATCAGGGCGAAAGCGAATCATCCACCAGGGGGTGGGGGGGGGGGGGGGTTGGTCTTTACTGTACACACAATATCACACACTACGTGGCCATTAATTTTTAATTCAACATTTTTATTGAGAAACCGGAATTGTAATCCACACTATTTAGCGAATAATCGATTTGTGTCTGATGTTTTAAGGAGAGACGGGAATAAAAATGTTTGGTGAATTCTAAAGGATCATCGATCTGAAACTGGCGTGGCTCTAGAAAATAATTATAACACTTTCCATTACAACCTTCACCGTCTATCCAATCACATTAAGTATTTTTTTGAGAAGTCAAAAATTTTGTTTTTTAAAAAAAACAGCTACTGGATAGTTATAAAGTTCTTAAATGGAATTTAGTTCTTCTATAATTCTGAAGCGGTTCTAGATAATTTTTCATAAATCATTATTAATCGTTTCAGTCGGAATTTGATGCACCTTCACTCAAAAACAATCAATCACATTAAAAATTTTGCTGAGCCGTCTAATATATTTTTTAAAAATATCAGCTACTGGTGTATATAACAGATTTTGTTTTTTACAAATACGCCTTAAAAACTTTTACCTATAATTTAAAGGTATTTCGCAAAATTGGCAACACTGTGTCGTGGAGGGTAAAAAACAGTGGAGAGAAGCCAGTCTTAATATTTTTATTATCCTGTGAAAAACTGACTATTTTTACAAGGCAATATTAATCCAAAGAAAATAAATAAATGTACAGTTTTACAAGGCAATACTAATCCAAAGAAAATAATTAAATGTATATATAGAAAAAAAATACAAGTAATCCTAAAAATAAACAAAATTTTTTTCTTTGTTGTCGAAAACGATTTAATTTGATTTCTGTGACTTAAGTCAATAAATTGTAAAATCAAAGTAGTTGTTGATATAAATAATAAAATTTCGTCATCCATTGATAATTAAATTATTAAATCATTTTTTTTAAAGATGTAATGGACTATTTTTTTTGGTCAGTTTCGGTAATTAACTTTTACTGTATTTAAACAAAATAATTTCTCAGAGATTATTAAGATGGCTGCCCACTATAAAGCTTTCTAATAATTTTCTTATTAGCTAATTTTTTTTCTCACTTTGCGGCCGTTTTTAAAAAATATTTTGATTTAATATTAATAAATGTTATGTTATAATATTAACTTTCCGGCGTTTTTAAAATCTCGAAGTAGAAAGTTATAAAGTTGTTAATTCTTCTATAATTCTTTATTACATTCGATACTGCAATATCGCCTATTTATTTGGACCCGGAAAAATTATTTTATAACTAGATTTTTGAATCAAAATAACCTTCGCTGAATTTATCGCTCTTGAAAAAACTCGACCTTACAATATCGAGGTGACCTTTATCTCTCTCTCCCTCTCCCTCTCGCCGTCTCTCTCTCCCGCCCTCCCGCTCTCTCTCTCTCTCTCTACCTTGGAGAGTTTTCAGCACTACATACGCTAACGTATATGTTGTGTATTGACGGACATGTCGTCTACAATATATTTTATTAGCTTTTCTGTTATTTGCGATTACCGTAGATTTCCACAAAAAAAGGTTTATATTTAATTCTCATGATAAAAACGAAGGGTGATACGTTCCGTTAGCGGCCATGACTTTTGAGGAAAAAAAAACTTATTGGAATAAAACTTCAATAAATCCAAACTTTTCTGTAAAATTATTTAGATGAATAAAAATTATTGTAATCCTTTATTGAAGGAAAAATATAGCAGTGATTAAAATATAATCAGCTTCATAGTTTGTACTAACGATTTTCTGGAAATTAATAAAGTTTCTGGAAACCTTGTACCTTTCGTCAGGTGTTTAGAATTTCTTTTTTTTTTAAAAAAAACCACTCACTGCAAAATTGCACAATTATGTTGCCAAAACTCAAAATCTTTCAGCTCCTGAAGAAATAAACAAGGATCTCTGAAACGTTGTGTGTTGTATCACCACTGCTTTTGTTTCTATTTGGCTATTTTTCTTCTTATTAATTTTTTTTTAAAAAAAGACGGAAATTTTTCATTTACATTTTCTGGAAAGGGAGCAATGACAATGGGAAAAAAGAAGATTTAGCGTAATAATAAGGGATCATAGCAATTATTGAGTTTCATTGAGTCTGTTGCTCCCCTTATTGTTAGGCAACCCCTTCGGCTCTCTCAGTGTCGTTGCGTTTTAGCCGCTTTAGCTACAGAAAATAAATAATACGAAAGATAGAGAAATACAGAGAAAATAAATGGTATTATAAACACCACACAACGTTTCTGGGATCATTGTCAACTGACTAGTGTGCAGTTGTGTCGCTCCAGGCTCTTCTTAGCATCTGAAGAAAGGAACAAGACTCCCAGAAACGTTTCAGTGTGGTATTTATATCATCACGTCTGTATTTGGTTATCTTTCTTATTATTAATATATCTTGTTATTCGGAAAGTAATGCCCGATTTCTTATAACAATAAACCATCATAGATTTATTCAAAAACGTCAATGGGTTCCTTGTTCCTTTATTCAGGCGCTATGAGGAGCCTAGAGAGACACAACTGCACTAGTCAGTCGAAATTAAAAACAAGGATCCTAGAAACGTTGTGTGGTATTTATATTATCCCTTATTTTCTCTGTTTTTGACTTTATTATTATTGATTATCAATCAGACGTTATTTTTTCATTTAAAAAAAGAATTTAACAATACTTGACAAAGAAAATATGGTGGACAAGAAATAATTTGTTTGTTCTCCTTTAACACTACATTTCGGTAAGTCAATGCGATACAAAAATCGCCCCTTATTGTTATGCAACCCCTTAGGCTCTGCCATTTTTCGTCGTTTTTGAGATTTGTCAAATGACCAGTGCAGTTGTGTCACTCTAGGCTCTTCTTCCCACCTGACGAAACGCGACAATGATCCCAGAAATGTTGTGTGGCATTTATATTACCTTTTTTTGTCTGAATTGGGTATCTATCTCATTCATTATTTTCAATCAGACGTATTTTAACATGTATTTATATTTGAAATATTGTCTCTAAACCTGGCACTCTATTTTCCCTTATTATAACTTCCCTTATTTAATTTGTAATTGATTTCATGCATCTACCACCAGAAAAACTGCCCATTTGTATATTAAATAAATACTTATGTCACCTAGTGGGGTGATTATTTAAGACATGTGTGTACTTGGTAGAGTCTTAATTCCGGTTTGTTGCTATCACTGGATATATTGGCTTCAATCCACGAGCACTGGAATATGCCGCTGCTTTTCCAGGCACATTCTGGAGTTTCATGGCCCCAGCCATCTGGACGAGTATATTTCAGGTCACCCTTAAATATGAACGTGGCCTCCGGTGCCACGTGAGACTCAATTTCCCCCGTGCAATGTGTCTTGCGGGGGTGGTTTTATGTTGTCCTGCGCCTCTGTGTGTACGCGATCGAACGTCGAAGATACTCAGCGGACGCCGTCGCCGCCGCCACCAGAATCCAGCGTCGTCCCCTCTTCGCCTCCCCTCAATGTCCCGTGTGATTTATTTATTTATAGCAACCTCATTGGGCTTTAACTGTGAACTCGCTGCAATCTGTTCTGGCATGCAGCTGTCCCCGAGGCGTGTAAAGTATGTAAATAGGCTCTAACCCTTCCCACCCTTCAGAATTTAAAACGCAATGCGGCGTTTTCAAATTGCTGGCGTCTGTCTGTCCGATTAGATGCGATGGGAAGCTTTATAAATTCATGTTATGGTGCGTGGCAGATAGACAAACCAACCGCGTGAGGAAAAAGAGATACCGTGGTAAAAAAAAATAAAAATAAATGACCAACTGACCGCCAATAAGCCCTACAGTGTGACAAAATAGTCCTGTACAAGTGCTTCTGTATCATTTACAAATACTTTTTATCAGAAAATAATAATAAAGAAGTGATAATATAAATACCACACAACAGTTCCTGGGATCCTCAGGAGCTAAGAAGAGGCTAGAGCGACACAACTGCACTAGTCAGCTGAAAAAACTTAAAAGCTTTCGACTAGTGCAGTTGTGCCACTCTAGGCTCTTATTAGCACCTGAGGAAAGGCGACAAGGATCCTAGAAACTGTTGTGTTGGATTTATTTTATCTTTCTTGTTGTTAAAATTTTCTAATGTAATTATTTTACAAAACGTTCTCAATCCTCTTTTTGTCTCACGTTGATCTTCAAAATTCTTCATTCCCACCTTCTTCATAAATTTATATTAATATTTCACATATGTGTATGAATTTTACGTCCTAAATGTATTAAAATTTTCGTTTTAATCTTTCGGTCAGGCTCTAATAGCACTCTGAATGTTACCGCCAAAAAAAAATATAGACAATAAAGAGAAAAAAAGTGATAATATAAATACCACACAACAGTTCCTGGGATCCTTGTCGCCTTTCCTCAGGTGCTAAGAAGACCCTAGAGCGACACAACTGCACTAGTCACCTGAAAAAACGTAAAAGCTTTCGACTAGTGCAGTTGTGTCGCTCTAGGCTCTTCTTAGCACCCGAGGAAAGGCGACAAGGATCCCAGGAACTGTTTGTTGTGTGGTATTTATATTATCACTTATTTTGTCTGTAATTTTTTATCATTCTTATTATTAAAATTTTTCTATTGTAATTATTTTACATAACGTTCTCAATCGCCTTTTTGTCTCTCATTTATCTTCAAAATTCTTCCTTCCCTCCTTCTTCACAAATTTTTTGTAATATTTCACTGATGTGTATGAATTATACCTCCTAAATGTATTAAAACCATTCGTTTTAATCTTTCGGTCAGGCTCTAAAAGCACTCTGAATGTTACCGCCAAAAAAAAAATATATATCCAATTCAGACAAAAAAAGGTGATAACATAAATACCACACAACGTTTCTGGCATCCTTGCCGCCTTTTTTTCATCTGCTACGAAGAGCCTAGTGCGACACAACTGCACTCGTCAGTTGAAAAAACTCAAACTATGTACCCTAAACTTGGAAATCCAAGACATACACATACTCACACACCTTACGGCTTATTAGAACCTGAAGAATCCCAGAAACGTTATTGGGCACTTAATAATTTTTCGCGTTGTTACATTAAAAATTAAAGCCTTCATCCAAAAATGTATATTGGATGGTTTCAGATTCTCAATACTCTCGGAAAAATAGCATTCTGCCTGTTACGCATCGATATAAATTAAGAAACTGATTTCAATAAATATTCTTCTTATTTTATTGTCACTATAACCCAATGTGAGTTTTGGCCTTATTAACAATTTTCTTCCATTCCGCCCTCTCCTGGGTCAGTCTTCGCCATCCTCTTATTTTCATGGTTTGTAAATCCTTCTCGATGTCATCATCTACCCAGATTGTCCGGGGTCTCCCTCTTTTCCTCCTCCCAATTGGCTTCCAGTCCATAATCCGTCTAGGTTGTCCTGCTTTCATCCATCCTAAGTACGTGTCCCCCATCCAGGCCAACCTTCTGCTCTTTATAAACCTAACAAGCTGCTCTAGTTCTCTGTTTGTTCTAATTCTCCATTCGTACATACAGGTCCGTGTATCCTTCTCAGTATCTTGCGTTCAAATATTCTCAGTAAGTTCTCATAATTATTATTAAGGGTCCACGTATAGCACTACAGGTCTCATAAGTGTTTTGTAAATTTTTAACTTCAATTCCCTATTTAACATCTTGGATTTCACTAATTTTCCATATACATGTAGTAAGTTCTGTTACCATTGATGATACGTTGTTTTATTTTACTTCCCACGTAATTTTCACTGTTAAGTTTTGAGCCTAAATACGTGACTTCTATAAGTATTTCCATTTGAATTATTAACAAGAATCTTATTAAAGAAATAATAAAGAGTTTTAATTGTGTGTGCCTCGTTATATACAATTTTCGATAAATATTGTTTCCATATACTGTAGCTCTTATTAAAAAAGAACAAACAACTGTACCGGTTTCACTGGTTTTGCGCTTACAAATACTCGTATAGTTTGTTTTAAATTAGAAGGCCGATGACGGTTATTCGACCCGCGCGAGAGATAGTGCTGCAACCATTCAAATAAAACAACGTGACCGAACAACAGCGCGGCGTTATGCTACTGTTTTCTGTGAACTGTACAAGTCGGACACGGCAGGGGACTTTTAATTTTAGACGGACTATAATAGATTGACGTCGTAGCGTGCTACATAAATGCTTTATAGTTCCCATTGTTGATAAGCCAAGGGCAGCACGTCAACAATAGGGCGACCGTGAAGTTTTCAAGCGCGCTACGGCGACAACAGCCTTCTACAAGAACCTGAGTATAAAAAGAGGTGTGTGGGTGATCAGTACAGTACAGTATATATATATATATATATATATATATATATATGTGTGTGTGTATAAAATTGCTGAACTCCCTGCTGCATTAGGTTTTACTAAATGTTTAAATTTATAATATCGTTAATATAAGGGTTAGAATTATTTTCCGCCTTAATTCAATTTAAGGATAATAATTTGAAAGTTTTCAGTTATTTATTCCAATCCTGAGAATAAATGTTATTTCTTACCATTTGTTTTTCTAACAACTTTATTTATTCTAAGCATATTCCAATGTAATTTATAAGTGTATACATATATATATATATATATCCTCCCACAAGTTTAATTTATTCTATTAAAATTTATTAATGAATATCCGAACTGCCCTCTGGCGAGTGTTTTTTTTAATCTTATTTCCGTCCCACTCAATCTCTGGTATCTGTTTCGATAACATCATATCTATTATTGACATACTGTTTGAAATGGCTGTGTGTGTGGGGACCGGGGGGGGGGGGCATGAGGGGGTACAAATAAAATGAGCAAATGGTGAATATTTGGAACAAACATAAACAAGGACAAATATTTGTGGTACGAGGTAATCCACCGGATTGGAAATCAGCAGAACTGACAGTCTCCCTCCTCGTTACAGTTACTCAAAATGAAATTCAAATCAATTTATAAACTGCTTAATATATATATGTTTTTTTTACTGCGTATTCCCTAAACAACTGATTGTTTAGTCAATAATGCGAATTTGTATGATATGAATGAATTGTGTGTGTTTTACCTGCGATGCTAATAAATTAAAGATTAACTGCATGCAATTCTGATTTGTCATACCATATAAAATTTATTGTTACTTGGGGGTGGGTTTTATTTGCCGTTAATTTGCAATTCTGATAAAAACTTACATAATCCTAATTCTATTTTTGGAAAAAATTATAATGGAGGAGTTTATTGATAATAAAATTCCTCTGTTTATTTTCCTTCTACCGATTCTTTATTTATAGTTTCTATTTATAAAAGTTATATTTATTCAACTCAGAAAGTCTGTATCAGGAGTTGGTAGTGATCTACTTTTCTTTATTTTAAATTAACTTTTTTTTGGGGTAGGGGGGGGGGTAACAGGCTACTTGAGGATAATCCACATGGTGGCAACTCCCCTTTAATAGCATAGGAATGGGATTTGAAAGGGGGGATGCGGAACTGTAGAGGAAGGTAGCCAAGGGTTAACTAGGGCCCCCGGGCTATATTTTAAGGATCCTACCGGGCATTACGCCTAAAAGTAATGCAGGGAAAACCCTAGAAAAACCTGCACCAGGTAGGTCGAGCATTGGGACCTTGTCCCACGCCATTCCGATAGCGGGAGAGGAGTTTGCTGTGGGGACGCAGCATTCCCTTCCCCATGCTTCGACCAGTTTAGGAGGTAGCTGGCCGACTATTCCAATGGGAACAGAGAACAACTCTTACCGTATGCCCAAGGTCTGTGACCCCGGAACATACACCTCTCAGAACAGGCCGAGGTGCCTCGGCTTGTGGGAACCTTAGTTCAAAACCTCCGTGGCTACATTTTAACGTTTCTGTCCAACTGGTTCAACTGCTGTTTTGCCTTTTCATTGTAGCGGTGGATTCTTGTATCAACAACAGTTGATCATAGACGTAGATACCCGTTATGATAAACGAAGCAGCGGTAATTCAGCAAATAAACCGACCAAACTATTGCGTTCCTTCTCCACTCTGATCAAACGCGGCATTCATCTTTCGGAGAGTTTTTTGAGTAAAAAAAATATTCATTCTAAATTAAGTGCACGAGTCAACTTGTGTATCTGTATAGCTCTTAATCTTTTAAGAAAGGAAGAAGGCTTCCAGAAACGTTCTGTGGTATTTATATTATCACTGTATTTGGCTATCATTACTATTATTATTATTATTATTAAATATATATCTAAATTGAATTATTTATTTTATTCCAGTTAGATTTAATCACATGCCTCATTTCCATATGTTAATGTTTTTTCCTGCAGCCAGCAGATGAAGGTGACTTATAGTTACATAGCAACTACCCTCGTAACTTGTGTTATTAGCCATGTTAGCTAGCGAGTGAATTAAAACAAAATTATTCATATCCTCATTTAAATGAAGTTCCGTAAATATTATTCCGTCTTGGTCTAAGACTTTTGTAAACTACCGACTGTTAATTAACGTTTCTGGTTTCCCGAATTACTTCTGTTGAAAACCCTTCCTCGCTGGACGGAATAGAAAGGAAGGCAAATATTGCTGATAATATTCGCTTACGATTATTAAATCCTTCCTCGAGCCCCCGCCCCCGCCCCCGCCCTTGTTGGTCTGCGTTGTGAATTTACACAGTCGGAGAGAGAAAATTTCGCATTGTGGGAATAATATTCGAGAACCAATCGCAACATGATATCTGTGTTTATCTAAGGATAATTATATTACTAAATATACACGATGTACACACAGATTGTATTTGGATATCAAATAATTTTCCCATTTCCAAAGTATCCAGAGCTGCCAACCGTTTCACTTCAGACCTATTTAATAGTTTTAATGACGTCTCATAAAAACCTGCTTCTGTATCCATGTTTTTCTTCTCCTGGATTTACAATGTCCGTTTAATGAAACAGGTCCATGGGTAAGAATGTCATTTCCATTAATTTTGATGTTATCAGAAAAATGTATTTTTTATTTTTAACAGAAAAATATAATACAAACGCGCTAATTACTGCACAAATAAATTCTTTAATTTTTATCACTTAAACTGCAATTGTAGGAAGGACATAGGATTCTCCAATGTAGGTGAGGGTGGAGTCTGGGAATGTTTCCAGTTGAGACAAGAATTATTTGGCATACGGTAAGAGTTGTTCCCCTTTGAAACAGTCGGCCAGCTGCCTCCTAAACTGGTCGAGGCAAGCATAAGGGGAGTCCAGCTTCCCCACCACAGCTAACACCTTCTACCGCTATCGGAAGGGCGTGGGACAAGTACCAAACGCCCGACCTACCTGACGCAGCTTTTTATTGCGTTTGTCCAGCATCACTTTTAGACGAATTGCCGGGTAGGGTCCTTAAAATACAGGCCGGGGTCCCTGGGTAACCTTTGGCTAGCTTCCTCTAACCTTCCGCATCCCCGATTTCAGATCTCTTCCTGTGCTGTTAAAGGGGAGTTGCCACCACGTGGATCATGGGCCATGTTACTCTAAATAAATAAATAAATAAATAAATATATATATATATATATATATATATATATATATATATGTGTGTGTGTATGTGTGTGTGTGTGTGTGAGGAATTATCCACATAGGTCATTTATAAAAACGACGAAGGAAAACTACAGACTACCTTGCGTCGTAATTGGATCATCAGAAAGAAGAAAAAAAATTTACTTGCTGCTAAGATGGAAGTTTGCAAACTCTACTCCCGCTATCGAAAGATGCCCGACCTACCCGATGCAGGTTTTTCTAAGGTTTTCCAATGCATTTCTTTAGGCGAATGCCGGGTAGGATCCTTAAAAATATAGCCCGGGGGCCCCTAGTAACCCTTGGCTACCTTCCTCTACCCTTCCGCATCCCCCCTTTCAAATCCCTTCCTATGCTATTAAAGGGGAGTTGCCCAATGTGGATCACCCTCATGTAGCCTGATGGCCTAAAAAAAAAGCGTGGGACCAATACCCAATGCCCGACCTACCTGATGCAGGTTTTCTAGGGTTTGTCCTGCATTACCTTTAGACGAATGCCGTGTAGGATCTTTAAACTACAGCTCGGGGACCCTAGTTAATCCTTGGCTGCCTTCCTCTACCCTTCCGCATCCCCCCTTTCAAATCCCTTCCTATGCCGCTATGTGAACTAACCTCATGTAGCCTGTTGCCCTAAAAAAAAAGCGTGGGACCAATACCCAATGCCCGACCTACCTGATGCAGGTTTTCTAGGGTTTGTCCTGCATTACCTTTAGACGAATGCCGTGTAGGATCTTTAAACTACAGCTCGGGGACCCTAGTTAATCCTTGGCTGCCTTCCTCTACCCTTCCGCATCCCCCCTTTCAAATCCCTTCCTATGCCGCTATGTGAACTAACCTCATGTAGCCTGTTGCCCTAAAAAAAAAGCGTGGGACCAATACCAAATGCCCGACCTACCTGATGCAGGTTTACTAGGGTTTGTCCTGCATTACCTTTAGGCGAATGCCGTGTAGGATCTTTAAACTACAGCTCGGGGACCCTAGTTAATCCTTGGCTGTCTTCCTCTACCCTTCCGCAGCCCCACTTTCAAATCCCTTCCTATGCCACTATGTGAATTACCCTCATGTAGCCTGTTATCCTAAAAAAAAAAAACCTAAATTTTAGAAATGATGTTGGAACCGTGGCAACATTGTCTAGATTTTTTTACTATTTCTTATCACCAGAAATATTTGATAGACGAACATGGTCGTCATCTTTAATAAAAAAAGAAGAGACCATGACGGGAACAGTCCAATATTTTTTTGTTTGGACAAACGAAACAGCAGTTCTATCGTTAAGGTGAAATAGCTGAATCAACACAAAATTATTGTCCATTGTCATAATAAGAATAATAGGGCAACCACCCACACAGCGGTCACCTGCGAAATTACTTCCGATGTCGATTTACCAGCAAGCGTGGATGACTTTGTAGCCGTTTGATTTGTCTGAGCGTGGCGAATCAGCTGCTCTAATTGACACAACGCACCGTCAATTATTTAGAGAGAGAGAGAGAGAGAGAGAGAGTGAGAGAGAGATCACGTCTAATGGCCGGGGTTCGGCCACTGTATGTAGCCATTAGCGCAGGGGCTGCGCCTCCACTCCACAATTTATACGCCTCGGTACAAATATATACATTTAATGACCGATATTTTTCAACAAATCTCAATATAATGGGCCTCATCGAGAAACTTGTTAAAAATGATCTGCAAGTATTAAAACCCGGTGTAATGGAACGTGGAAAAAGAAATTCAGCGAATACGCCATCAGAAATCACGCACCGAAGAACATAATCATGTTTAATTTGTGAGTAGGGGAATAAATGAAGGGTAAAAAAATTTAATCACTAGCAGCTACATGCAAGGTCAGAAATAAAACATTGAAAATATTTTTCTGTCCGACTAAAAATTTAACACAGAAATTTTTAAAACATCGAAGTACATAAATTAATAATTGTGATTCGGTAGTAGAATTAAAATGGTATGTATACAGAAACCGCTGGTCGGAATATCAGGTGTATAATAATAATAATAATAGCATAATTATTAATCAGACGAAACAATTATTTTCCCAAAACGAATTATAAATACTGTAAATAATTCCCAAATTTACTATACAGAGCCATAATTGATGTAGAAGATAAAACAAATAGGGGATTTAAATTATTAAGGGTTTTTTTTATATTGTAGAAATCAACAATTTGTAATGTAGCATTTATTTAAAGTGTTTCTCTACTATTATTGTCGGCGTAATTATTGAGGCCAGGTCATTGTCTGGCGCAAGAATGCGGAGACTGTGAAGGTTTCTACGCGATTATTGTCGGAAAAGCGTATATAAGACGCTGAGATTTCTGCGTCCCCACAGCAAACTCCTCTCTCGCTATCGGAAGGGCGTGGGACAAGTACCGAATGCCCGATCTACCTGATGCAGGTTTTTACAGGGTGTGCCCTGCATTTCTTTTAGGCGAATGCCGGGTAGGATCCTTAAACCATAGCCCGTGGGTCCCTACTTAACCCCTTGGCTACCTTCCTCTACCCTTCCGCATCCCCCCTTTCAAATCCCTTCCTATGCTATTAAATGGGAGTTGCCTCCATGTAGCCTGTTACCCTAAAAAAAATTGGCTGAAGCATTCAGAGTGGTTTTGGGAGCCCGAATGAAATGAATAATTTCAATAAAATTTAAGAGGTAAAATGCATACACATACGTGAAATATTAATAGAAATTTATGAAGAAGGTGGGAATGAAGAAGTTTGAAGGTTAAAATCAGACAACAGGTCGATTGAGAACGTTTAATGAAATTAGATAACTTTAATAATGAGGAAGATAAAAAAAATACAGACATATAAATACCACAAAACGATTTTGGGATCCTCTCCATTCTTCAGGTTGCTAAGAAGAGCCTAGAGCGACACAACCGCACTCGTCAGTTGACAAAACTATAAATCTTTTGAGTGAGTGCAGTTGTGTCGCTCTAGGCTCTTCTTAGACACCTGAAGAAAGGCACAAGGATCCCGGAAACGTTGTTGTGTGGTATTTATATTTTCAAATCTTTTTTCTGTATTTGGCTATGTTTATTATTATTAATTTTCCATTAGAGCATTTAAATTAAAAAGTAAAAAGACAAGGTACAGACACCTGTGGGAAAAGGTAGAGGTGAAAGTAAATAGTTCAGTTCTAAGAAAAACGCCATATTAAGATTGTGTCTCAGCACATGGATAATATATATATTATGACCCATATTTCTCATTTGTCTTGATCCATTTTTAACACTTTAATTTCACTCCTTTTTCTCCTTATAAAAATTATCAGTGATCCCTAGACAATAGTTTACCAAATTACCATGAAGCTAAAATATAAGTTATGCAGTTATTTCCAGCATCATATTTGCGTGGAAACTCTAGAAGGGTTTCCCTGTTCCGTGCTTGACCAAGTGAAAGGTGATTCGGATCAGGAGACATGATTCTCGCATTCAAGAAAAGTGAACGATCCTAGAAGTGCAAGATGCTCTATGCTATAACGGTTCAGTAGCCTGCGAGGGCTATTCTCTCGCAGGCAGTACCTGCGAGGGATGTTCTCTCGCAGGCAGAACCTTGTAGGAGAGATACGAAGGGGCTACCTTTGGGGATGCCTTTTCATCTCCGTTTTTGAACTAAGGTTCCCACAAGCCGAGGCTACTCGGCCTGTTTTGAGAGGTGTATGTTCCGGGGTCTGTGTTTGAATTTAGGTCGCCATTTTTTTTACCGTTCGTTTAATGTCGGATTAAATCTTTGATAAGAAATATATATAATTTTTTCATGCAACAGATCCACGCGATTCATGCTCTAGATTTCCACAACGAAACAAATTTTTTTGACGTTTTGGAACAATTAACTGATGTCTCACCTTTACCCGGAGCAATACAACAACAAAGGAGAAACCATAACAGGACGGTCGCATTGTTCACAGCTAATAATTAGTCCAAGTAGATATATACGGATCCAATAAACTGACTTCGAATGTAGTTAATTTACAAAATCATTAATTAAATTTTAATACATTTCGTATAGATGATTTAGGACCTAATTAATTTAAAACGAAATTTAAAGACGCCAACCAGCAAGGCTGTAGTGTTAAACGTTTCGGACCTTTGTAAATCTACGATTCGTTCCCAGAAAAACTTTAATTGCCCCAGCAAGTGAGTAAACAAAGCCTGTGTCACTCTCACCCCCGAATATTAAATCTCAGGGTCTTCACTGAGTTTGATAATGGACACATCAATTATCTTATTAACAAAAAATCACATTTACCTAAACAATACGTCGACTAAAAGAAAAGAAATTAACTTGGCAATTAAAATAGAATAAAATTAACAGTAAAGAGATTGACTCTGATTAACAATTATAATAGAACGAAATCTTACTTCTATCTTTTAATTATGTTTAGATAAATCATCATTTGGTATTTTGTTACATCTGTCCAGTTGGTTCCAGCATTTCCTTTTTGGTTTCGAAAATACACTATTGCGAGATTTTACACTGATTCTAGTCAAAATTGATAGGATGATCCTCCTTTATTGTCAGCTATCTGTTGACTGCTTGCCTTAGGTGAATTCTGTGGTTTGTAGATTTTCTAGTCTTTTACCGCTTTGGACTTAAACTGCAAATTTACTATTTCTGGCTGGCTATGGACGTAAAACTGCTTTTACTTAGCAAGTTTCGATGTAATGCTTTCGTGAATGTTTTACTTTGTCTTCAACACACAACTTTTTCTAATAATAATACATTAAACGACGGCTAGTCTCTGCTCTAGTATCACTTGTTCCGTCATCTAAAATGTCCCGGCACCAACCAACTCTGTTAAATCCTAGTCACCAACTGAACTATTGTCTTCAGTTTTAGCGCGCATACGCCATTTTCGACTTTCCGACAAAGGAACAGAGCTGTGCCTACATTGTCGCTTTGGAAGCTCCTCCCGCAATAATATATTTCTCAAACAATTTAAATTTTTATGTTCAAACAATTAATGTCCTAATTAATTGCCATTACAATATATATATATATTGTAATATTTCACAATTTTTACATATATAAATAAATGCATTCATACTTGTATTAATAGTGGAAAGGGATGTTTTTATAGAAGACGTGACTTTACCCGAACGAGACAGTGCAAGTATTTCACCCTGTGCCACTTTAAATGTTAAATTTGGAACCAAATGAAGACGTATAAAAGGTAAATAAAAATATTCCTTACATTTTTTAAACAATATGGACACTTCGACTACTGTCATCAAATATTATTCCTTACTGCAGACATAATATTGGAATAATAAAATAAAAATTACCTCTCGGCTGTAGACAACTTCCATACTAACAGGTTTTTATTTACTTTTTAATTAGGTAGAGAAGAGAAAGTCTTTAGTTTTCCCCCCCCCCCTCTTTTTTTTACAAACGGTTCCATTTACAACTCAGTTAACTACATTTGTTCTGTTGCCAAAGCGCTGTATATATATATATATATTGTTGTTTGTCCACCCCCCCCCCCCCTCACTACATCACTTTGGGTTTTGACGAGCGATGGGGACTTTAAATGAGCTTCTTTTTCGGAATAAAAACGCTGTTCTCTATCGCTTGTGACGGATGTTATTGTCCGCGTGTTGTTTCAAAATCGTCATTCAGTACGGACCATAGTTAACGTGTGTGTGTGTGTGTGTGTCCTGGACGAACCGAAATACTGTCATTGTCTTGTATTCGCTCACAGCATACGCCTTTTTTTTACATACATCGTTCTATTCTATGTTTCACGTGTGTTACAAAAAAATGACAAAGGCAATCTGAAGTACGAGATACATATTTATCTTTCCAGTGTTGCAAAAAATAAGTGAACAGATTTGCTGTAGAGTCAACTAGCGTCAACAATAGCTTCAACAATGAGAAGGTCACAAAGTTAATTCACTTACCAGGTATTTTCAGTTTTTTACTCGGAAATTCATAGAGTGTTGTGGCCTTATTTTAAACGACAAATGCTCTTGAAAATCCAGCTCTGGTGCAAAAATATTTATAAAAAATAATTTTAAATATTAGGTAGATACTTGGTAAATAACAAGCATAAAAATAAGACAAACCCTGCGGAGTGAGAGTCACTCACTGACAAGGAGTATCAAGAAGGGTAGCGAGTAAGGCAAACATTGGGAGTATCCCCCCCCCCTCCCCGCTCCTAATACATACTTAGTTACAGTGGCGCCCTTTGAAAGGAATACATACCTGAGGATTGTGCAAGGCAAGGGGAATTCGACAATACAGCAAGCGAGGTAGTAATTACAACCCTCCAGTGGTCATTGTTGAATTGTTAGGTTGGAGGGAGGAGGAGGAGAAGGAGGAGGGAGCAGAACAAATGGAAACCCCAATAAGAACACTGAGAGAGCGCCACTGAGCTTACAGCCACGGCCAGGTAATTTCTGGGGGGAGAATTAGTGACCATACGCATTGTCCCTCGAAAACGTGTCAGACGGTCGGGAGTTTGTAAATTAACGGTAGTGTTGACCACAGCGCCACCGAGGACGTCATCGACCCTGGACAATGACACAGATGTTGACTAAGAGAAAAATTAAAGAAGGTATCTCTGGGAAAACTAAGTTAATATTGAAAATTGTACTAAGTTGACGATGCAAAAAAATACTTAAACATATCTGTAAAGTGTGTGTTTGTGTTTTAGAGACAGAGATCGTGAAATTAAGGAAGATTATGGCGTATCAATTAGACGCTTCCAATAAAAATATTATTTATAAGACACTAAGGGATATTTAACAATTTTGTAAACTCCGGTATAAAGGTTTCCGGAATATTTATTTCTGTAAATTTTTTTTTACATTTCATTTCAATTCTACACTCACTTTTCTGAGGCCCGACAAGGCGCCCTCATTCCAATCAATATCCGCGGCAGTTTAATGTGAATATACTCATTTTTCTATTTTAAATAAATTCTTTAAATATTATATTAATCACATTTTAGTTGGACATAATCAGACAATAAGTGTTGGTAATTCTACACGGAGTAGAAAACACCGTTTTGCAGAGATTTTTGAAGAGTTAAAAGGAATTGCTTAACTTGATCTGGTGTAGATGGACACTGTGAGCGGAGGGGGGGGGGGCGGAGGTGAACGTGGTGCAAGGCTGGTAGCATGGGATAAAGGAGTCATTTACTTGTTGCTTCATAAAATTGATAGCAAAGTAAATGAATTTAAATTTTCAGCCAGCTGGAATAGTATCACTGACCAAAGACAACAAAGATGCTTGTAGAGACAGATCCTTGAAGAGGGATTAAAATTGAATTATGAAGGAATCAATTAATTTATCAACTGAAATTACTATTATAATTGAAGGCAGCTGTAATTAAATTTAAATATATATATTTAATATTTTTACCTTTTTTAAAAGTGCGTAACATTTTTGTTACTATTTTATTAATCTCGTTTATGTGTCAGTTATTCAATCCTTCATGGGTTTACTATTTTTATATTTTATTTATGTATTTTTTATTTTTCTATTATTTTTTTTGGAGTGTTTTCGTCTGTCTTGTCTTTCTTTCTAATGTAAGAAGTGTTTATGCACGACAAGATTGCAAGTAAGTGTGATTGTTTTTTTAAAAAAATAAATCAACGTAAAAGAGCAGTGGAAGAGGCTGAGTCGTCGAGATATGCAAAAAAAAATTCGTATAAATATAAAAAGTTTTACAAACCACGCTCTGTAGGTAAATTATATCTCATGTTTGATTCAATAAAATTATGAAAGATTAAAAAGTTGTTTTGGTGGTTTTATCCCAAAAATTACCTGGCGCCCAAACATGAATAATCAACGAAAAAACATAAGGAGGGTAGCGGAGCGGCTACAATATATATATATATATATATATATATATATATATATATATATATATATCAGTATATTCGCTAAATGTATATATATATATATATATATCAGTATATTCGCTAAATGTATATATATATCAGTATATTCGCTAATTGTATATATATATATATTGTAATGATCAATTTATAGGTCGTTTAATTAATTTAATGAATTTGAAGAATTCGAACTCTCGTTGAACGTCAAAATATAATAACTAAATGGAAGGCTTTTATTAAATGAAAAGATCAAAATTAACAAACAAAAGATTTATTTATTTTGTGGCAATAACTCAAAAACAATTACAATTTAAAATATTAAATTCTCAAGGGTTTTCACTAGGTTTGATAATGGACACAACAATTAGATTTAAAAATCTTATTAACAAACAAATCACATTTACCTAAACAATAAGTCGATTGAAATAAATTAAAAAGGAAAGAAATTAACTTGACAATTAAAATGGAACGAAATTAAAAGTAAAGAGATTGACTCTAATTAACAATTAAAAATAGAACGAAATCTGACTTCTGTCTTTTAATTACGTTTACATAAATCATCATTTTTTATTTTGTTACATCTGTCCAGTTGGTTCCAGCATTTTCCTTTTGGTTTCGGAAGTACACTATTGCGAGATTTAACACTGATTCTAAGATTCACAGATTTTACACTGATTCTAGTCAAAATTGTTACGATGTCAGGAACTCGGATGATCCTCCTTTTTGTCAGCTACCTGTTGACTGCTTGCCTTAGGTGAGTACTGTGATTTGTTAGTCTTTTACCGCTTGGGACTTTAAACTGCAACTTTACTATTTCTGGCTGACTACAAACGTAAAACTGTTTTTACTCAGCAAGTTTCGATGTAATGCTTCCGTAAATGTTTTACTTTGTCTTCAACTCACAACTTTGTTTAATAATAATACATTAAACGATGGCTAGTCTCTGCTCTAGTATCACTTGTTCCGTTCTCCGAAAAGTCCCGGCACCAACCGACTCTGTTAACTTCTAGTCACCAACTGAACTATCCTCGTCTCGAGTTTTAGCGCGCATACGCCATTTTCGACTTCCTGACAAAGCAACAGAGCTGGGCTACATTGTCGCTTTGGAAAATCCTGCCGCTATAATTGATTTCTCAAACAATTTAAATTTTATGTTCAAACAGTTAATGTCCTAATTAATTGGCATTAGAATATAAATAATCGTTCAGAAAACCTTGCACTCGAAACCGTTTATTTTTTAATTAAAATTAGAATTGCATAAGGTACTTCTGATATCTTTAAATTAAAGGGCTTGATTAATTTAATTGTATAAACCGTGCCGACGTGTTGTGAAGGGAAAGAAAATGGGCCCTTTTATATACTGGGCAGCAAAGCTCAAAGCAGAAGCAGAATATAGTCCCTCTATAATGTTCTTTGGCTACTTTAGATCGCCTCCAAGGAATAGCACTCGAGATGTACGAGAAGCAGTTTTCCGGCACAACGGTTCTAGTCGGTCGCGAAAGAGGGGTTTTGTCAAGATGTTTCGATGACTGGAGACACGCACAGCAACTTCGGACGGAGCCTAGCTGGAAAACTTCCGAAAAGGCCCCTCTTAACACAGATAAACTTTACGGCTCACTCACTCGCATCACAAGCAAAAGGGGTGAAGGGGGAGGGGGGATGAGCAGGGGAAAAAAAATTCAATTGTTCAAACTTCTCTTTTCAGTTTTGCAACTTGAATCATTCAGTTCGTCTCAAAGTTTCCAGTGCATACTCCGCACAATATTAGCAACTCTATGGCTCAACAAGACAAATCAATCGGATTCGTTGGCTTTAAAACACCGCCTCTGTAACTCCCATAGCATGTCAATAAATAGATGTATGTTTGTATGTATGTATGTAGGGGATGAGAAACCCTTAACATAAAGGTGGAAAGAATTATAATTAAAAAACGTCATCATCAAATATTAACTTATTGCGCGTCAAGAGCGCCGTGACGTCACGCGAGAGAGAGAGAGACAGAGAAAGACGTTACTCCATGACGATCGAAATGAAATAGTTCCTTTTTCCGTAATTAAATAAACCAGAAATATTTTCAATGAATGAAAAGTATAATTTCATCCAGTAATACTCCTTGGAATGATTATAAAAACCAATACTAAATTCTTTACGATCCATGCGGAAAATGACAGTTAATTTTCGTGCCATGTTTATTGACTGAAAAATGGCGACTATTTGGTACTGTGGGGGAAGGGGGGGTGAGAAACCCCTAACTCAAAGGTTGAAAGAATAATAATTAAAAGACGTTATCATTAAGTGTTAAATCACTGCGCGCCAAGAGACCGTGACGTCACGCGACAGAGAGAGAGAGACGTTACTACGCAGCGAAGAAAGGAAATAGTTCCTTTTTCCGTAATTAAATAAACCAGAAATAATTTCATTGAATGAAAAGTATAATTTCATCCAGTAATACTCCTTGGAATAATTATAAAAACCAATACGAAATTCTTTACGATCCATGCGGAAAATGACAGTTAATTTCCGTGCCATGTTTATTGACTGCAAACTGGCGACTATTTGGTACTGTGTGGGGGGAAGGGGGGGGGGGGAGAGAAACCCCTAACTCTAAGGTTGAAAGAATAATAACTAAAAAACGTTATCATTAAGTGTTAAATCACTGCGCGCCAAGAGACCGTGACGTCACGCGACAGAGAGAGAGAGAGAGAGAGACGTTACTACGCAGCGAAGAAAGGAAATAGTTCCTTTTTCCGTAATTAAACAAAGCAGAAATATTTTCATAGAATAAAAAAGTATAATTTTATCCAGTAATACTCCTTGGAATGATTATAAAAAACAATACGAAATTCTTTACGATCCATGGGGAAAATGAGAGTTAATTTTCGTGTCGTGTTTAGTGACTCCAATATGGCGACTGTTTGTTTATATTCTCCTCTCGTAATGTCTGAAGACTGAGAGACAATTATATCGTGCAGTACTCAAGGAGTATATTTAAGAAGAAAATCGAAGGGATATTTGTTGGGACTGATGCAATTAAATTCAATGTATTTTATCCCTGTTCAATTAATGCACTACGGGTCTAAAGTGTGTACGGAACTAGGAACAGTTAGATGTAGGTTAAATCACTCCTTGACTAACGATTAATATATAATTAAATACTTTTTGTTGATTATATAAATAAGTACACCCGGCAACGCCGGGAAACCAGTTATATATATCTGACTAATGAGAAAAATAATAAATAAATAAACAGTAGCCATAGAAAGAGAATTTATTCAATTAACAACGTTTCATTCTTTGCGACCTCATCAGGTTCCCGAAAAAATATCTGTCACGGATGACGAGTCCATCAAAAAAATAATATTTAAAATTTTAACCTGATGAAGTTACAAATTAAGCGATGAAACGTTGTTAATTTAATAAATTCTCTTTTTTTTCCTGACTTTAAATTGGCTACTGTTTATTTATTCAAATATATAAAATTATCATTATAAACCTATTTGTCATACTCATATGTTCCAATGATATTCATGTTATTTCAAACTTTTAATTTAATTATAGAGACGCAATTATATTGGAGGTGTAACGCTCCGTGATTCCATTATCCCTTTTAAGAATTGTAGAAGCAGGTAAAAGTCACCAGATGAATAGGATTTTTTTTTGGGGGGGGGGGGAGGCAATGATAAATAAATACCCGGGCAACGCCAGACACCCAGATAAATAAAATTAAAGCTGAAGTATCAATGGAATATAAACTGATTGCAGTACTTAACAGTGTGTTACAAATTATCTTTAATTCCAAGGGAATAAAATTAGTTTAAGATAATCTAGTTACTGTCACTGCCTCATAAGTGAGAGACGCCATTGACAAAAAGTAGTGTGGTTCGTTGTACGGCGGGAAATTTGCATTCTAAACGTGTTGAAAGGGTATAGAATGAGTAGTGAACGCGTAGAAGGACCAATATACCTAGAGCCCAGGTTGGTCCAGTGAAATGGGTGGTAAAAAACGAAGGAATGGGCAAGAGAAAGTTCCCCGGCGAAAAGTAAAGTTTTTTTCCTCTCTCCATTTCTCGAGGGAGAAGGAGGACGAACATATTGCGGCAATTACGTCACAGGGTGCAGGAGTCCTGGTCGCTGTAAATCAAACATCGACAGAGCGCGGGGTCATAAATCGCTTAGCGCCGTGTCAGCCTCCATGGAGTGGCTCGCCATATTGTGATTTAGCGCCCCGGCGCCAGGTGCGACGCCACAACACTCGTCAGACACTCCTCATCAAAGCCACCATCACAAGGGACCTCTGCTCCTTTCACACACGTGCTGCCCTGACGGTTACACACGATGACGGATTTCTATGGGCGAAGGTAAACACGTGTGCAATATCTTCAACACGGAAAACATTTTTACTGTCCTGTGAAGAGGTAGAGACAGCCGTGCCTATAGAGAAGCAAAAGTGCTCCTGATACCGAATATAAAAATATACTGTGAGCAGCTTACAGGCATCAAAAATCCTCCTGGTGGTGCGTTGACATAGCAAAAAATACGCTGCAATTGTATATTTTTTATAAGCTTGAATGAAGGACATCGTTTTCCCCTTCCACCCCCACTCCTAAGTGTTAAAGTACATAACGTAAGTGGCGTTTTGAATGTCATAATTAAACTCAGCGACATCCATAACCCGGGATTTGACTCCAATATCGTTTTTGCGTTAATGTTACGTAATGCCACTCCACTCCGACCCCTAAGGGTGCTCTCTTCCTTTGCCGAAAAGGGCACAAAAAAACCCTGGAGAAATACTATTAATCTCATTGTTCCCGAAAAATAATTTTTTCTATCTTGATTTATTTTCAGTCGCAAAAATCCTATTCATCTGGTGACTTTCACCTGCTTCTACAATTATTAAAAGGGATAATGGAACCACCTCCAATATAATCGCGTCTCTATATTTAAATTAAAAATTTGAAATAACATTTTATAATATTTTATCAGCGACTCAGTAATGGGAACTCATTTTTTTTCCGTGTCGGGGGAGACATTTGACGAGAGTTTTCTCACACGTGCATGCCCTCGTCGGGGGATCGTAACAGGTACCTCTATGATGTGAGTATTCACATTTTTTTACTCAGATAATGGAATATCCGAAAATTTTTTAGAACAATAACTTTGCATTATTAATTTTACATATTTACGTAAGTGAAACTCAGCTCATTACGGTATTTATCATCTTAAAACTTTATTAATTCATATTTTTAAATTTTTTTATACAACTACCCTCGACTTTCTACGTTTAGTTAGATACAAACATGGTGTTATAATTTTTTATAATCTTCTGTGCACCTTTCATCTTTTATTTTTTATTCTTCCTGATGTCTCCATGATACTTAACAATCTATAACTTCAAATTACGGGATACAGCATATATATTCATATTCAGACATGAACAGTTACGAAAAACAACAGCCTAAAGCCATGCATAATTGCCGACATAAGTGACCCTTCGCTGTCTAAAAGGTATGATTGTTATTATTATTCCTCCTTTTTTAATTTCATTGTTATTATCCCGACGCTGTGTAAACGATTTACGTTTCGTATTCGCTTTGATGTTAAAATTGTAATTTCGTTTTAATTATCTACCCGATCTTTTAATTTCCTGTATTTTCTCTTCGCCGACACGATTTGTTTCATTTCGGACCATTTGATTTCCTTATCTCATCCATCTGTACTGTCGTCTCGGATGATGACGTTCTTTTGGATGTTATATAATACACTTCTTCTGCCTTATAATTTTTTGGGGGGCTGGGGGGGGGGGGGCGAGCGCAAGGTTGTCCACGTTGTTGAGCTTCTCCGACGCGTCGGTCTTTTGTTTCCGGGGACGGGTCGCAATGGCCGCCGAGGAAAGCATCGACGCCGACTCCACGACGATAAGCGCGGGTCCCGACAGGTACGACGACGCCTAACAAGGTCACTTTCTCCGTCCTCTTCGTATTTGCGTAGCCGCACTCCTGCGGGCCTGGAGCGACGGAGATGGCAGCCAGAGCCCGCTGCTCTTAATTTCCTGTTTCCCGCGTTTCCTAATCGCGAGTCTGCATCTCGACGGCTCCTTTCCGAGACAAGGGAGGGACCAAACGCTTCTGGACGCAGCAACGTGTACGGGCGAATATGTCAAACTGAAAGGTCAAGTTGAACAATAGACGCGTCATTCACCACATACGGCACCCCGCATGGTCTTATATATTGTAATGCACCACGGTACGTTAAGTTTTATTAATATAATTAGTTACAGTATTTTTAGGTTAATTAATTATTTGTTTGTTTTTAACACAAATATTTTAAATGCGAGGCACCGAGTTATGTTTTACCTTCATTCATTCACCATGACAACGGCTAAATAATAATTAATAATTCCTCATTTACACACAAATATTACACGAAGGTTTTCTTCCAGAACCTTAGTCAAACCGATCCTGAGGACTGCGTCGTCGTGGCTTGGAACCTGCGGAGGTCGTTGCTGCCAACGGTTTCATCATATTCCTTGGTTTCTGCCTTCTGGAGTTTTGCGTTAACAACAAACTGGTTGAAAAATTGTAAGACTGTTTATTTGTTTTCAAGCGCGAATCCCTCAACTTGTGTGCAGTTCAAATTGTCCGCAGTATGTATTGAAAGTTAATGTTTTATGTTATTAACATCATTTAAATCATTTGGTGCTTTTTGACTGACCTCTGTCTGAGTAAAATTTCAGGGACGGACGTTACAATATATATATATATATATATTGTACGAAATAAATGGTTAATTATTATGTAATAATCAATAGGTTAGTTAAAAAGTTTTATTTAATTTTTGAAGAATTCAAGCCCCACGTTGTGGCTGCCATTTTATGTAATAAATAAAAGTTTGGCTTTAATTAATTTAACGGAATGAATAAATATGATGGGTTAATATAAATGAAAAACTTATTAACAATTAACGAACAAAAATAATTATTTTATTTTGTGGCAATAAAAGATAATTACAAACAAAATTTGAGATTTTTCCTCTCAGGGCCTCTACTTGGTTTGATAATGAACACAAAAAAATTGATTTAAAATCTTATTAACAAAACAGTTCACAATTTACCTAAAAAATATGTCAATAGAATGAAATAAATTAAAAAGTAAAGAAATTAAGTTCGTTTGACAATTAAAAGGGAACGAAATCTGACTTTATCCTTTAATTAATGTTCATAGTATTATTAAAAAATTATGTTACTTACTGACCGTCGGTCTGGTACCAGAACAATCAATTTTTACCTCGTTCGGACACTTTTACACTCTTTAATTATTTAATATGAGGCCTTGGTTTTCACTGATTCTACACTTCACTTTAATATTTGGCAAGATTCGCTGTATTCCGCAATCTCTGCTCCGATACATAATAATTTACCAACGTTCTCCTGGATTAATTTCACCACGAAGGTTTTGGAAAGTTCTATTCTGAAAAAAACACCTCTTTATTTCCAATATTTACGTTGCAATACTTCTGTGAATGTTTTCTTTGTATTAATTCACAACTTTAACTAGTTATTCATTGACGACGTCTAGTCTCTGCTCAAGTTCTATTACTTGTTCTGCTCCTCGCAAAGGTTTCTCCGCCAACTAACTATCATAGTGCCATGAGTTTTAGCGCGCATACGCCATTATTGACTTTTCGACAAAGCAAGAGAGCACGCTTCTCTATTGTTGCTTTGTTCGATCAGGCCGGTATAATGGATTTATTAAACAATTCAAATTTTATGTCCAAACAATTAATGGCCTAATTAACTATTGCTACAATATATATATATATATATATATATATATATATATATATATATATATATATATATATATTGAGGCTATTGAGTGTTGTCAACTGACCAGTGCACTTGTGTTTCTATAGGCTCTTCTTAGCATGAAGAAAGGAACAAGGATCCCAGAAACGTTGTGTGGTATTTATATTACACCTTTTTGTCTGAATTGGCTATCTTTATTATTCATTATTTTCAATCAGACATAATTTTTTTCATTATATATATATATTATTTTCTGGTTCCTTTTTATAGGCAAAATATAGGTGTCCTCGCTTTTCATTACCTGAGAGCCTGGGTCGCAGAGATAAAATTTTAATGTAACTCCAAAATAAGTCTGTTGTGTTAATTTCAAACGACTTTTATTTTTCTCCTGAACTGGGAGAATAACTGAAATTTCGACGATGACGAAACCAAACATTCAGGATCCTTCCCGTGCAATTCGCCTTAAAGTGTTTCAGGGGGAAAACAGTACAAACCTTTCATTAGGTAGAACCTGGGCTCATTCCACGTGCTTGTTCCACGTACTGACGATAGCAGGGACGCAGCATTCCTCTGCTCCATGCCTCGACCAGTTTTGGAGGCAGCTGGCCGACTGTTCCAAAGCGAAGAGAGGAACAACTCTTACCTTATGCCCAAGATTTGCGACCCCGGACCATACACAACACAAAAAGGCAGAGGTGCTTCAACTCGTGAGAGCCTTAGTTCAAAAACAGTGGCAGAGAGGAGGAGACATCCCCAAGCAAACACTACATTATTTAAAGCATCAAACAATGTTTTCCACCTACAAGAGGATGTATTACACGGGACGGTGAGGGACTCGCTGCCATTTTATTCTGTATTACTTTCAACACACAATCGTTATGGTTGTTTTTTTTTCAGTGGACATTTGTGATCATGTACAACATGCATCATTAGTTTTTATACCGGAATTGTATTAAGTTAATGTTGAAAAATAATTTCCACACTCTGACAATGTTTTGTATCAATTTATTTGACTAATGGAACATCAAAGAACTGCTAATCAGTGTATTGGAAATAATTTATGTTAAACAATATCCGTTTATCATTCTTCAGTACAAATTAAGTGGAAATGACTAGTATTGTATGTTAATTAAATTGTTTCAGGTATAATTAGTAATTAAGTACTTGATAAATTTTGTTTTGAACTTTCCTGTATGAGAAACACATGTGTACCAAAACCAGGTTCAGTAAAAAAAAAAATTTTTTCGGACCGAGGAGATCGTTCGCGGTAAACTACAAAATATCACCCTCAATCCTCGGCCTTTATTCGCGTACTTTATTCTGAACGCGACTCAGTTTTCACAACAGCCTTCTCGTAAATTAGGCGAGTGAATCATGCGTGTTTATCCAATAATATTGATCAAAACAGCGACACCTCCACCACACACACACGACAGAGGCTCCCCATTCATCGTGATTACCAGGCAGCTCAACATCACATAAAAACCCACGCGCGGTGGTAAAAAAATATGGCCATGCCGATAGTAAAACATCCATCTACCGACGACGCTGAATCATCGCACGCTCGTCTTCCTACCACCGAAACATGCAAAAAAAAAACAACTACGGGGTACATTGAGAATCGTCGGGCAACAATGTTGAATTCGGCTGTCCGCCATATTCCAGAACAAGTCTCCAGACTGCATTGAATGTGAAACAGGATCACAGAAACCCTACAGGAACAATGCGTATGTTGTAGGTAAATTTATATTGGAACTCGTCACATTAAGTTCCACAAAGAGAATAATTCCAGAAGGGCCCCAAAGTTTCCAAAACCATTCACAAGGCTTAGTGAATCAGATCAGCGCTAGGAAACTTTTATTCTAATTGCTGTTTTACACTTCAGTCAGATCTGTTTATACGACAGTTGTTTGTTTTCTAGTTTTACTTTCAATAATAGCATCACCGTGTATGCGAAATATGGAGGAGGTCCGCCGGAAAATATAGAGAAGGCAGAGGGGTGCGGAGACACGAGACCGATAAACCAGGATTACTGAGGGTCGGTGATCGGAACAAAGTAAAAAATAAAAAGTCGCGCAGACTACAAAGAAAACATAGAGAATGCAACGATTTTAACAGTTAAGAAAATTAATTCGTCATCATAGAAATAGTATCATTCAGATCCACAACACGACGTTTCGACACCCCTTTTAATTATTTTTTTTCAAAAGTAGAATAATTGAAGAGGTACCGTTTTCTATTCTACAAAAGTTTCGATTCATATTCTGAAAATAATATATGAAACATATTTAAGTAGTGAGAATCTTGTGGAAAATAGTATTACGTTTGCACCGCAGTGTAACATATACATCAGGGGCGACGTCAAGATCCAACGAGATTAGAAAGAAGGCAGGCATACGAGATGATAGGTTTAAAGATGCAGAAATACCTCTTATACCTTCTAAATATTTCCTCTCATTAAGGATCTAATATTAATAATTTATTCTTTAAATTACGTCATCTTGCGTCTTCGTAAAATGAATTTCTGAATACTTCCTCGTTTCCTTCTTCGCGCTTCATTAAAATATTCTGAATCGTTCACAGATTGCAGAGAAGTTAAATAAATTGGGGACTTTAAGGTGATGAATTTAAAATATTTACGTTATTGTGTGATTAGATGACAAGGATATACAAAGCTTACTTTAAGCAGCGTTCTTAACATTTTTCTTCCACCGGAAATGGCGCTTACCTGCAACAGAAAAATTATTATTAAAATGTGTGTATTTATTTAATCTATAAATGGACAGTTTGCCCATAAAATTACAAATTAAATAAGGGAAGTTACAATAGAGGAAATTAATATAATTATTTTAAAATATAAGCTAGGCTCAGGGACATTATTTCAACTATAAATACATGTATATAACATTATATTAATTTTAGATTAATTTTGGAAACGTTAAAGAAGGGATTAATACTTTACTGGCCTGAAAAGAATAAAAGTGGAAAGATATCTGAAACCAGAGATTATCTAACTATTTCACTATCTAAGGAGACTGTCACGTCACTTCACCACCCTATATTCACTAGAGAGTTCAGATTAAGTCTATTTTTTTTTCTTCCGTTAGAGGACTTTATCCGAAAACTCTTCCAGGTCAAGTCTTCCAGTTATTTATTGTCCTAATTAGGAATGAGTATTTTCCAACACCCGTTTTTTGCTCTCTGGTATTTAACTTAAACACGTGGTCAGTCGGGGGTTCTCTAAAATCTATCTCGAAGACCGTCGTCTCGTCTCCGACGCCTCTGTGCGCGTCTGGGCCCCATGGGTTGATTTAAGGAGTGATGGTATTCCGTAATAGGTGAAACTAAGTGGGAAAGCAACGCGTGTAGTGTGAAAATGGTCCCTCGCTCGCGTCGTTACGGAAAGAGTCGCAGGTGCGAGCATTAGGTGCGACGTCGTTTTAATTAAACCCTAGCGAGAAAATACTGATAGCTTCCTCGCCGGCAATAAACAGGCTCGCCAAAACAACAGCCGGTGTCGTCCACGAAAAACACTGTTGCTGCTGCTGCTGGGACGACGACGGCGACAATTACCGCGAGAACTGCAAATTATAAACAGCTTCGGCTATCGCCCGATCTCATTATTCCGGAAAGTACACTTGGAATAAAGTGGAATTAAGTCGCTGTGGGTGAAGCACCGCCCACAGAGGTTAAAGCAGAAGAAAGCTCTAGCGGAACTAATAAGGTGGAAAAAAAATGAAATTAATAAAGAAACATGTGAATAAGAAAGACAGTGAATTCAGACAAAAAAATGTAATATAAGTACCACACAACGTTTCTGGGATCCTTGTTCCTTTCCTTCAGGTGCGAAGAAGAACCTAGAGCGACACAACTTCACTCGTCAGTTGACAACACTCAAAAGCCAAGAAAATGCAACGACTATGGGAAAGCCGAAGGGGTTGCCTACCAATAAGGGATCTTGGCATTTGTTGAGTTTCATAGTGTCTGTTTGTACATTAATAGCTGTGATGTTTGATTTAATGTGAAGCATCTCTGGAATTGTACCTGGTGTCAGTGTCTAAAATCTTTGCATTTTTTACCAATCAAATGTATGATTATAATTGATGATATGTTTGGGAACTACTGATTGTTTATCAATAGGAAGTTTGATATTATATATATATGTTCTTTGATAGGTGTATTAAGGGAACGTTTTGTTTGTCCTATGTAGCAGGAATTACAATTACAATTTTGGCTATCTTTCTTATTTATTAATTTATTATTTACCTTCTTGTTTTTCCGGTTTACAGTGAGTAAAAGAAATAATGAGAAAGATGGACAAATACAGACGAAATAAGTGATAATATAAATACCACACTGCAACGTTTGATGGTATGTTTATCGTTGGGAAGTTTGATATTAGACACATGTTCCTTGATGTGTGTATTAAGGGAACGTTTCGTTCGCCCTATGTAGCAGGAATTGCAAGAGATTTTTGTAAACAACACAATGTTTGCTGTAGGTGTCAAGTGAGTCCTTATGGTTTTTAATCAAGTATGAAAGGGTATTACTGGATCTGTAAAATGATTGATATTTGATATTCTTTGAATATTCGGATAAATTTGTGATATAGAAATTTGTAATAAGGGAGTACGAGAAAAAAAATTGGCTTGAGGTGTTTGGGGATGAGTGACAGTCGGATATTGGATATTTTGTCTTCCTTATTCATTATTTTCAAAATATAATCTACTAATACCTGAATTAATTTATATAGGTCAGGACCAATTGTGATACTCATCCAAAATACCAGTGAATTGATAGTTACGTAAATTAATTACAGCTATTAAAATGTCTACCAACAGAATTCTGGTTGGACTTTTCATGACCAATGTTCAGAGGGTTTTTGGTCAAGGCGAGAATTTAGCAAAGTGAGAATGCAACTCAGTGACGGTATTTTTTTTTCAAACACAGTGACACGGTTATTCTTATGATCTTTCCAAAAAATATATTAATTCTGTGGCTACTGACATTCATTCAGTCGGATTCGTTCATACTGGGAGTGAGGGTGGATTTTTACACGCGTGTCTCTGCTGCGGTGCAGAACAATAATTTAAGTTTCACATCCCCTGTGCCGTTGTTGTTCCGTCGTCGCTGTGTGTGTGTGTGAGGTCCGCCGCTGGCCGATCAGTCTTGGTTATTGTGTGAGCTGGTGGGCGTCGGAGCCTGCGTCGGGTCTTAATAAAGCAGAGGGAAGCGTCGCTCGTAACATACGGCCTGGGCGTGTGGCGGCGGCGTGTAGCGTGTGTGGAGCCGCACCTGTCGCGCGATCTGCTGCAATTTCGACGAGGAACAACAGCCTCCGATTATCCGACTCGTCGTAAAGACCCTCGAACGGGAAAACGACTGTATCTCTGGTATTACGTCATCATCACAAAAATGCTCAGAGTTCGTGGGAGGCTCATATGTAACTGGCAGTTAAAATATTAGAAATTAATTTTTCGTCAGTTTGTAAGTTGTTCATTTTTGTTTAATTTGTGTAATTAGTTCTTATAATAAACATATAAACACCTCCTCTTTAGGATGATACCTGAAGAAGGTACGAAAATGTATCTAAACGTCGTAATGTTTATTAATAAACATCGTTTTCCGACTCAAGGCTTTATATATATATATATATATATATATATATATATATATATATATATATATAGGGAACGGAAAGAAGTACACCGCGAAATAAAGGATACGAAAGCAGATTCGAAGACGGCTCTGGAGAAAATAAAGGTCGAGGCAAGAGCGAAACTCATGGAGCGCTGGCAACGCTTGTGGGACTCGGAAGAGACAGGCAGATGGACGCACAGATTAATGTCGCACCATGGGTCAAGAGGAAACACGGGGAAGTATCATTCTTCCTCACCCAGGTGCTAACCGGACACGGCTGTTTCAAATCATATTTATATAGATTCAAAAAGACCGAAGACGAAAAATTCAATCACTGCGAGAATCCGAAGGACGACGTGGAACATACAGTAGTCCACTGCGACGCATGGAGTATATACAACGAGACAAATTAAATTCCTATCTCAAGGAAAATATAAGACCAGAAAACCTGGGTAAACTCCTTTTAAAATCGGAGGACTGTTGGTAACATATAGAAAATTACGCAAAGGAAATAATGGACGCGAAGGCAAAACTTAGAAGTGACTAATATTATATAAAAAATAATAATAATTGGAGAACATAGTGCAAAAGACACCACTCTGAAGTAATACGCAAGTAGTTCCAGGGTGGATAAATGTCAGGACCAAAGGGTTTGTGGTTTTAGCCGGTAAAAATCCGGCACCGTTGAGGAGTGCGCACCCTCCTCCTCGTCTTTCGAAGATTTCCACAGTATCCCTCGTATATATAGGTATATATAGACGGAGAGATATTTAAATGTAACAAATATTTTTTTAGCATTAATATATTTTTATTTTCCATCCTGTAAAATAATTTCCAGGTAATTAATATTCTGCGGGCCATACATTTGTTTGGGGAAGGGGATGAAACAAATTTCCTGTCTTCATATTGAGTTTAGCAACATCGGTTACCCTCACTAAATAAGGCTGGAATTTTTCTTTCACAATCCGCAAGTCAGTCAGTCATTATCAAAAAAAAAACCATTTAGATATATTATAAATAAAGGTATTATTATCATGTAATATTTTAATATAAATTAAAAACGAACTAATGTTTTTTTAAAATATAAGTAGTAACGTTTGATTGTTCATTTAGGATGATTATAACAGAAGTGTTGAAAGCTTATTTAATAAAATTAAAAACTTGGACACTGTATTTTGCTTTTTCTGCTCATCAGTGTCAACAGTCAACAGTCCTTTTGACCGTAAATAACAATTATGTTAATAGACTGGTATTTGTTTACACTTATTTAAAAAATGAGTGATTCTGGTAAGAAATTGAGATTCTCTTCTTTATTGAAACGTTTCCATAAGACGGATGAAGTTTTTTAATTCGTAAATTTTCAGTTTTTGAATGTTAAAGTCCTGATCGATGATGACGAAGTACAGTTGCACAATTAATTTTTCAACACAAAAGTGTTTTATATATATTTGAAATTAACCAATCAGGTGAAAGTTATTTTTTTGAGGAAGATATTAATAATTTAGAAACCTGGATTCACGTCAACAAGTCAAAGAGAATTATAAATAAATATGTTGTCTTGTTTTCGTTCGTTGTAAATATCGCGAGCTGCACCGCGGGTTTCGGATTTGATTGAAATATACTATTGGGGCAAACTGTTCGTACATGGCTGTTTGCACATTTGATTGGAAAACACATATTAGCAAACACTAAACTTAGGGAATACATTCCGCTGTGAAATACATATTTTTTCGATTGCAATATTATTTTGCGGTTTTGATTTCCCCTTGTTTTCTCTCTCTCTCTCTATATATATTCCGACAATATTGTTGGCGTGTCACCCAAGTTGATTATTTTCCCTCCCTTCCCCCCATTACGATGTAAATATAGTTTCTAAGTCATCAGCTTCTAGTTTCCCGCTTTTAATTTAGTTTCCATAGAGTAGTTATTTTTAATTATCATTTGAGGGCAAAAGTTAATTGCTGTCGTTTATTGTCAATACTGCAGTTGCAAAATAACACGTTGTTTTCCAGTCGCCTGAATAAATAAAATGGCTACGTATTCATTTATCATTCCATTCATATATATATATATATATATATATATAGTAGTGTAAATGGATTTATAATATCAAATTTATTCCCCACTAGTCGGTAAACATTTTTAAGGTATTTACGAAAACTAAAACACATAGATTTTAATCGTTTTCTTCAGAATGTTGTTCTTTAAATCCATATCAAAATATTATTATATACAAATTTATCCACCTATAATCGACATCTGAGTTTATTGGCCCGAAACTTATAAGTATAGCATGTGTAATTTTTTTTCTTAAGAACGTGGGGCCAGTTCCCAATTCGAGACCTTCCTGATACAGGTTTTCTAGGGTTTGGAGGGTTGTGGACGAGAATAAATTACAGTGACTAAGAAAGATAGACAATTCAGACAAATCAGTGATAATATAAATACCGCACCTTCAGCAGACATTGTGCTGTTTTTTTTTACAAAATCTCTTGCTTTAATTGTAATTCCTGCTACATAGGGCGAACAAAACGTTCCCTTAATACACGTGCCAAGGAACATGTGTCTAATATCAAAGACAATCTGTTAGTCTCCACACACATAATCAATTCGAAACATGCATTACATTGGCAAAATGCTAACTAAGATCGTAGACATTGACACCAGGTACAATTCCAGAGATGCTTCACATTAAATCAAACATCTCAGCAAATACTGTACAAACAGTCACTATGAAACTTAATAACTGCTACGGTCCCTTATTGTAACGCTAAACCTTCTGTTTACCCATTGTGGTTGCTCCCTTATCGTTAGGCAACCCCTTCGACTTTGTCATTGTAGTTGCATTTTCGTCGCTGTTGAGTTTTGTCAACAGTTGTTTCGCCCTAGTCTCTTCGTAGCACCTGAGGAAAGGAACAAGGATCCTAGAAATGTTGTGTGGTATTTATATTATCACTTTTTTTTGTTTGAATTGGTAATCTTTATTATTCACTGTAATTTATTCTTGTCCATAACTCTACAAACCGCAGAAAACCTGCATCCCGAAGGTCGGGTCATTGGGAACTGGTCCCACGCCCTACCCTGGATGGCGGAAGAAGGGGGTTTGCTGTGGGGTCGCGGAACGTCCTTCTCAGTGCCACGACCAGTTTAGGAGGCAGCTGGCCGACTGTTCCAACGGGAACAGAAGACAACTCTTACCTATTTATGCCCAAGGTCTGCGACCACGGAAAATACACCTCTCAAAACGGGCCGAGGTGCCTCGGCTTGTGGGAACCTTAGTCGCAAAAAACAACAGAGAGAGGAGAAGGCATCCCCCCAAAAGGTAGCCTGCTCCAGAGCTCTCTGGGAAGGTTCACGTGCGAGAGAACTCTCTCACAAGATTTAGGTTATATGGATATTTATAAATTTATATAATTAAATGTGTGTAGAGGCAGATGGAGGCCATTTTATTCAAAGTGTTCGGAGCTCCACTGCACAATAATTTTCACGACTATCTTCAGATAAAATAAAATGAAAGCATTGGCTGCGCGAAGCTCAGAGAAACTACGTCATTGTCAAATGTTCTCGCTGCGACCGAGTCACTATGTAGTAATTAGCAGAGCAACTACTCACGCGCAAATTTCATTCCATGCAATAACCCTCATTAAATTTCGCGTCCACTAACCAAGATGGATTCCTCTGTGCACGTGTGTAGCTTACACACACACACACACACACACATGGTGCTGATTGCACATTATCTTCCAGGGTCGGCTGACAAACGTCCCTCCTCCTTGACAGGTGTCCAGTTAACACCGCATCATCATCATTGTTGCACCACGCACAGCATCGGCCCCGGGCTCTGCGAGCGCGCGCGCGCGTGGCGTGTCAAAACAAGGTGTTGACAATGCACCAGCGACTCAAACAGTTAACAACAGCTTAATTCGGGACTCTGAAGTCAATTAAAGAAAGCCGTTTAAACGTGTGGAACTCGTGCAGGGGGGAGGAGGGGAGGGAGGCGACAATCTGATTATCGCGAAACGAGAAGCGCTATTGACGCTCGTAACACACAGCTGGGGTGATTAATTAAAAATAGAAAAGGGAACCCAAGTGTTTAATTAATCAGCAAGCGCCATAATTGAGGCAAACACGGGGTGTGGGGGGGGGGGAACTGGGAACTATAGCGTGGTTGTAGAGGAGGTAAAGCTAATTATCATAATGAGATGCCATTCGTAGGCCGGAGGTCTCGCGTGTCGCGGCAATTACATGTCCTGGCGTCCATGTCCACGAGGGGGTGGCGGGGGGGGTGAGGGGGCGGGTCCTCCTCTTTCCGAATTAATTATCACGCGGCTTCGAGTGAACAACCTACGACGAAGTCGTGTATTTCTTCTTTTATTTTTACCATGTCTTGCTTGTTATTATCTGAGACTTTCGCAACGAGATGAAACTAGAGAGGAGGCTTACCCGTGTACAGCTCGAATATTCTTTAATTTAATTGGGGAGCAGAAAAGCAATAAGAAGTCTATCAATAGGAGGCTTGGAATAAAATATGAGAAAGAAAGAAAAAAACATGTGAGACCTAGTTACATGGCGAAGCTTTACACCAACAAATCAATCAAAAATTTAATTATAAAAAGATAAACATCTTGATATTTTTTTTGGGAATGAGGAGATAAGGCTGATACAAATATTTTAAACTAGCCGAAAAAGTATTTAATTCTATATTAATCTTCAGTCAAGAAGTGATTTAACCTAAATCTAACTGTTCCTAGTTTCGTACACACTTACGACTGATAGTGTATTAATTGAACAGCTGTAAAATACATTGAATTTTATTGCATCAGTCCCTACAAACATACCTCAGAATTTCTTCTTAAATATACTCCTTGACTACTGCAGGATATAATTGTGTCTCAGTCTTCAGACATTACCAAAGATTAAATTGATGATATTCTTAGCTACATTCACAATGTAAACAAATAGTCGCCATATTGGAGGCACTAAACATGGCGGCGAAAATTAACTTTCATTTTCTTCAAGGATCGTAAAGTATTTCGTATTGTTTTTTATTATCATTAGATGGAGTATTATTAGATAAAATTATACTTTTAATTTAATAAAATATATGTGCAATAAGGAACGTAGGTTTTCCCGGTGTAGTTGCTGAATGAAGTTCTCTCGGGATTCCAACCGGGTAGCGTAGTTTTGTAAACACAACGTTTCGATGGCTTGTACCGCCATCTTCTTCAGGTGCAAGCCATCGAAACGTTGTGTTTACAAAACTACGCTACCCGGTTGGAATCCCGAGAGAACTTCATTCAAAATATATGTGCTTCATTTCTCTACGAGACAAGCAACTATTTCCTTTGTTCGTTGCGTAGTAACGTCTCTCTTTTTTTCGTTTGCTGTGACGTCACGGTATCTTGGCGCGCAGTGATTTAACACATCATGGTTACTTTTTCAATTATAATTCTTTCCACCTTTATGCTAGGGATTTCTCCCCCTCTCCCCCTGCCCCTCCCACCACTGTACTGATTCTCGTGTTTTGTTTACCAATTTTTTTGGAATCTGTTCAGCCGTTTATATTTTGTATAGAGATTAACGTAAATACATACATACAAATATTCATCCATTTTTATTATATAGATAGAAAGTAATAAATATGACATTGTAGTTTACTTCAAACGGGTGCCGTTTTGACTTTTATCGAATGAGAGAAAAGAATTAGGCGAACGTTACCACATCGTCAATAATGAATAACAATAAAATAATACTGAGAAAGAAAACCAAATACAGACCAGAAAAACTTATAAAATAAATACCACAAGACGTTACTGGGATCATTGTTCCTTTCTTCAGGTGCTAAGACGAAAAGCCTAGAGCGACACAACTGCGCTCTTCAATTGACAAAACTCAAAAGCGTATCCTTCTTATTATTAGTTTTCAATCAGACTTAAATTTTTTCAATATCAAATAACCTTAATGCTAGCAGCGTGGATAATAACATGTAACTACGTCACGCAAATTTGATTCGTCGGCGCAAGAAGATTCAACATCAAGATCAAAACGGCTCCCATTTTAAAAGTCACTATTTTAGTGACGACACACGGGAGAAATTTCTTCATTTATCTTCCACAAAAATAATACGTTTATGGTTAAAAATAATAATGATTATTTAATAATAATTTTTATAGTCTCAAATGAGAACCGTTTTGGGGATTTTAGCAAATGAGAGCCGAGAATTTAGTCGAACGTTGCTAATATCGTCAATAATGTAAAAAACAGATATCAAGAATTTAAAAATAAAATTATTGATAATATAAATACCACCACACAACAATCAGACGTAAATTTATTTAATTTATTATTATTATTTACGTTTCGCAAAGGTACAATAGATTTTTATCGCTTGAAATTTCCCTCTAACAGTTATTGTTGTGGGACTTTTGGTTAAAATATTAATGGAAAATAAAAGACAATACCTGCGAGGGATGTTCTCTCGCAGGCAGAACCTTGTAGGAGAGACAGGAAGGGGATACCTTTGGGGATGCCTTTTCCTCTCTCCGTTTTTGAACTAAGGTTCGCACAAGCCGAGGCACCTCGGTCTGTTCTGAGACGTGTATGTTCCGGGGTCACAGACCTTGGGCATACGGTAAGAGTTGTTTCTGATCCCATTGGAACAATCGGACAGCTGCCTCCTAAACTGGTCAGGGTACGGAGAAAGGAAAGCTGCGTCCCCACAGCAAACTCCTCTCCCGCTATCGGAAGGGCGTGGGACAAGTACCCAATGCCCGAACTACCTGATGCATGTTTTTCTAGGGTTTTCCTTGCATTACTTTTAGACCAATGCCGGGTATTATCTTTAAACTATAGCACGGGGGCCCCTAGTTAATCTTTGGCTACCTTCCTCATCCCCTCTTTCAAAACCCTTTCTATGCTATTAAAGGGGAATACCACTATGTGGATTACCCTCATGTAGCCTGTTACCCTAAAAAAATGTTTGGCAAATTATTTTTAAAATGAATAAAAGTGAATGGAGAAGGGAGTTTTATCCTCTTTGGAACTATGCTTGCGGATTTATCGTGGAATACATTTTTTTTCCCATTCCAAGTGTTTCATGACTTGTCAACATATAGTCAGATTCTCCATTCATGGTATATATCTTCTCCCTCTAACTCTTTCTGTTTTGAGAATGGTTAAAGTATTTACTACTTAATGTGAGGAACCCAATACGAGGAAGAGTTGTTTCATCTGGACAACGTGGCGGCGCCGTTACCTGTTGCCAGCAAGTTGTCTCCGCCGCTCCATTAGCGAGTCGTGAGTGGAATAGATAGCGTCGAGGACACAGTTTTTTTTAATTCCAGGCTCAAATACACTGCCGTCCGGAATCTTAATAATGCGAGGAGCTGTTTATTGCGTCCTCCGTGGGACTTGTTGCTCCTTGTTACTGTCACGACGAGCTTCTACCAGACGCATAATGTAGGGCCTAATACAAGAATTGGTGCGAGACTCCTCGTAGCTTTAAATCACATTAATTGTCGAAAACTGTGCTTCGGTCACAAAATTCTATAGATTTAACTTTGTCAACATCTCCCTTACTCCAAATTTTGGGGTTTTGGTTGACAATCTTACGTGTTAGAATATATATATATATATATATATATATATATATATATATATATATATTGTAATACCAATTAAAGAGGCAATTAATTGTTTTAATTAAATTGCATTGTTATCGGCGAAAATATATCAAGGAAACCATGAAAGGTCGAGCCATTGTTAGCGAACGTACGCCGAAAGTTCCAGCCCAAACGCTAGTCTGCGGCGAGAAGCGAAACAGGAAAGCCTGCGTCCGGCAAAGGTTACAGTAAAGCGAGGATTTATTTTTATTTTTTATTTTTTTAGGGCAACAGGCTACATGAGGGTGATCCACATTGGGCAACTCCCCTTTAATATCATAGGAAGGGATTTAAAAGGGAGGATGCGGAAGGGTAGAGGAAGGTAGCCAAGGGTTAACTAGGGCCCCCGAGCTATGGTTTAAGGATCCTACCCGGCATTCGCCTAAAGAAATGCAGGGAAAACCCTAGAGAAACCTGCATCGGGTAGGTCGGGCATTGGGTACTTGTCCCACGCCCTTCCGATAGCGGGAGAGGAGTCTGATTTAAAAATATGTATAGCGCGGTCCAGGAAGTCCAACTGCGAGATCTATTAGTTTACATGAAACGCGAGTAAACAGCTTTGACGGAAAGACTCAAATAATAAACGTAAAGTTGGAAACAAAAGGTTTTGCTTGACAAAGACTGAACTAAATTCCGCATAGAGGCACCAAGGAGACTTAGTAGGTCCGAGGGCTGACTGAGGGGCGGCTGATGCAAAGTTCCAGGTGGCAGAGAACGAGAACATCGACCGAGTGTATTTGAATAATTTTAATGTGTAGAATCAGTGACTAATGGCCTTTTTAGTGAGTGTTGTCCTCAAGCTCCAAGAATCAGATCTGGTACCAGAGAGACATTCGTGAGTACCAAAACAATTATTTTAAAATCTGTAAACGAGGATTAAAGGTTAGAAGTCAGATTTCTTTCGGTTTTCTTTTCATTTCGTTTCTTTTCATTTCGTCTATTTTCATATTGTATTAAGTTAGCTTCAACGAGTATGAATTGTTAATGTTAGTTTAGTAAATTGGATTGTTCTTGCTATTTAACCCAGTAATGACCCTGAGATAAAGAGAATTTCGACGTATTTCATTGTAAAATATAAAGTTGTATTTTTCCTAGAACGCCACGAATTGCAAAATTGAAATAAAATATATGTATATATAAAACAATTATTATTACATTATTACAAGAAGAATATGTTGGACCGTGAACATAAGACAAAATAGAAGCCAAAGTAATTAGTCCGGTGAAGATAGAATAATAAAAATACGACCAGAGAAAGAAAGAAGTGAAGTCGAAAGGTAGTAAGGAAATATATAAGTGTAGTAATTTTTAAAGTCAGAGTCCAGTGGGGGAAAAAAATATATTATCTGCGACTTTCAGTGGAATATTTTTTACATTTAATCCCGAACCTCTTGTAGTTATTATTGCTGTTAACATCTGGAGGAAGACTATTATATCCCTGGATGGTGAATACTTCTCTGGTAGAGGAGCAAAGAGATCTTTGACCTAACAATTGGCCCGGGTTTGAGACACGAGATATTTATCTATTACTGTATAGTTAACGCTTAGCTACCTTCCTCTACCCTTCCGCATCCCCACTTTCAAATCCCCAATGATTCATTTTGTGTTTTCACGACGTGTTGAATAAATTTTCCCACGCTCGTTAATTTTTGAATTCTACCGTTTAATTATTTTCTTTCCTGGATACTGGTTGGGCTTCAACAGTAACACATTCCTTCTAGCATCTTCCAGTGAAGAGCTTTGCAACGGTTCGACACCTGGCCAAAGGGAATTGGTAATTAAAACACGAGTTAATGCAAAAACAGCACAAACCGACCGTAATATTGCGATGGCGGTGGGCAACATTAGAGCGGAATGGTCCCGTACCACACGGGACTAATACGTGAAAGGAAATGAATCCATTAGGCTTCCTGTCATCCAGCCGCTGATTTCCGATACAGCTACAAATGAGAGTTTCGTCCATATTTATGAATCGAACACCCGGACACCAGGCTGCCACATACGAATGAATGCGTTGCAACTGGACACAGACAGGAGGGAAAATACAAGTCCTAACCACTGGGAGGGAAGATGGGGGGCGGCGGAAACCCCCGTTATCACACGCACACAACTGAGCTTCACTCCAGTCCATGGACCAATGTGGATGAGATGAAAATCTTATAAGACGATACCGAGTCTAGAGACGATTCAAGCAGTGGCAAAAATTTAAGAAAAAAACAGTGTCTCAAGAGTCGAGGAATGTATCCGGAAGAGGAAAGGCGAATTTTTTTTAACAGTTTATTCCGATGGTTGTAAGGAGAAAAAAAAGTTGAACAAGGAAACACATGGTGGGTGTTAAATTGATATTCTAGTATCTGAAGAAGTCAAGGAAAATTGATATTTGGAGTACCTTGAAGTGCTGAATCGACCAGAGCGAGATTTTCGGCCACTTGTCAAATGCCTGAAACGTCACCATAATTTCCAGAACATACAAAGGCGAGTCAACAAGGTAAATTTGATAGTTAATATATTATATAAATAGCCTGGAAACTATAAAACTCTTAAAAATAAATCCACCAAAAAGAAACGAGTCTCTGCTGCAGGGCCCAAAATCCCTACTCATTAACTGATACCCGATTGGTTTCAGTACAGAGTTAATATTGGTTTTTTTAATTTTACTTTTATTACTATGACAGTAATAGAAATCCTTATACATATATATCACTCAAAATATCAGTATATAAATAATTTAAATTTTTCCACGATAGTGAACATATTCAGAAATCCACGGAAATCTCTTTTGATCAGTAACCCTGGGATTTTTTCTTCTTTTAATAGTTTACTGCGTTTCTGTTTTCACTGTCGGTTCGCTTTTTTTTGGGTGTAGACAGGCTATGTATAGGGTAATCCACATAGTGGCAACTCCCCTCTTATAGCATAGGAAAGGGATTTCAAAGTGGGGATGCGGAAGAGTGGAGGAAGTTAAGCAAGGGTTAACTAGGGCACCCGAGCTATGGTTTAAGGATCCTACCCGGCATTCGCCTAAAAGAAATGCAGGACAAACCCTAGAAAAACCTGCATCAGGTAGGTCGGGCATTGGGTACTTGTCCCACGCCCTTCCGATAGCGGGAGAGGAGTTTGCTGTGGGGACGCAGCATTCCCTTCTCCGTGCCTCGACCAGTTTAGCAGGCAGCTGGCCGACTATTCCAATGGGAATAGCGGACAACTCTTACCGTATGCCCAAGGTCTGTGACCCCGAAACATACACCTCTCAGAACAGGCCGAGGTGCCACGGCTAGTGGGAACCTTAGTTCAAAAACGGAGAGGAAAAGGCATCCCCAAAGGTAGCCCCTTCGTATCTCTCCTCAAGGTTCTACCTGCGAGAGAATGTCGGTTCGCTTTTTTTTTGGGGTGTAGGCAGGCTATGTATAGGGTAATCCACATAGTGGCAACTCCCCTCTTATAGCATTGGAAAGGGATTTGAAAGGGGTGATGCGGAAGGGTGGAGGAAGGTAGCCAAGAGGTAACTAGGCCCCCCGGGTTATGGTTTAAGGAAGCTACCCGGCATTCGGCTAAAAGAAATGCAGGACAAACCCTCGAAAAATATGCAATAGGTACGTTTTTTTTTTAGGGCAACAGGCTACATGAGGGTAATCCACGTTGGGCAACTCCATTTTAATAGCATAGGAAGGGATTTGAAAGTGGGGATGCGGAAGGGTGGAGGAAGGTAGCCAAGGGTTTAACTAGGGCCCCCGGGCTATATATTAAGGATCCTACCCGGCATTCGCCTAAAGAATTAAATATTTATATTTGCCACTGGATTTGGCTGCAAGGAAAAGAAAATTTGAGGGAAACGTTCAGAGTTGAAAGGGGGGGGGGAGGGAAATCGTATAAGAAACCTCGTGATTGTATTCGCCTGCAACAGCCCTGCGTTAAAGTTGCTAATTATCCAATTATTTTCTCTAAATCACAAAGAACGAACCTTGCTAACCAAGTGTTTGAGTATCGGAAATTAAGATTTTATGGTTCATTCATTCTCCTTGCGTCGTCACAGACAAAAAGAAAAACTTTCACCACAGAACCTCGTTATTGCCTTCGTGCCATGTTACCAACTTCTACGGAAAATTATATTCCGCATAAAAAATTTGTGCACATCCTCGTTATAAAGCAGAAGTAGCTTTCTCTATTGTGTGGGACCTAATTAATAGCCACGTATGAGCCTCACACACACACACACACACACACACACACACGCTTTAAATCCACTCCTTTCTTTTTCATTCGTGAATGCATGCGAATTATACCTTTTACAGCTCGAAACGTTCGTTTAAACCATCTGTTCTCCTCTACGATTCTTTTCTACAAAACTGAACAATTTCTCATTTCCTACACTAAAGTCGACAATCTTAAAGATAATATTAGAAAGTTAATTATTAATTATATGATTTTAGTAAATATATATACGTAATTTAGGTGTCCTTTGTCTATGTTTTTTACAGAGAGAAATATTTTTCACACTGTGATGCCGATTATAATTTGAATAATAATTTCTATAATCAAAAAATAATTATATTTTAAATTATAATTTATGTCAGGAAGTGTATCAAATTATATTTTAAATGAATATTTTTATTAAATTATTATTGAAGTATTAATTATATAGTATTTAATTATCAGTATACCTTTAACTTCAAGGATTCAATTCATTTGAACATATGCGTATTAAATAAGTAAACTTAGTATGGTTAATTAATTCATTGCTCACGCCTTAACGTCACCATGGCAACTAAACAAAAACAAAGATAAAACGAAACTCCCAACTAACCCAGCGATATACTCGCGCACTTCTTCTTATTATCCACTTATGAATGTAATAAGTTTAGTACAAATTATATTTTAAATTAATATTTATATCAATAGATTAATAAAATTATAATTTAAATTAATGTTTTCATTGAGCTATTATTATACTTTTAACTTAAAGGATTCAACTCATTTGAAAATATGCGTATTAAATAAATAAACTTAGTATGGGTAATTAATTTATTGCTCACGCCTCTACATCACCATGGCAACTAAACAAACACAAAGATAAAACGAAACAAACAAGTAACTCAGAGATATACCCGCGCACTTCTTATTGTTATCCACTTATAAACGTAACACGTTTATTATAAATTCTACTTTAAATTGTAATTTATATCAATAAATATAATTAATCTTTTTATTAAATTATTATTCAAATATTAATCGTATAGTACATAGTATTTAGAACAAAGAATCTAATATAATTTTATTCTACGAAACACAGATTTATATAAATACAAGTAAATTTTAATTTAAATATGCCTCTGTGCTGTTTTTTTGTTGTTGTAAATAGTTTTAATGTGATCCCAAAAGTGCGGCGTGGAAAAACGAACGGACAAATATTTGGCAGCTACTGACGTAATGAAGACAAAATAGCTCCATCCGTTAATAAACTGAAAACTGTAGAAGCGTCAAAAGGTCATCCGACTGAACCTGACAAAACTTAAGATCCTACGGAACCTTTAATCTGATAATAATTGTATAGTCAGTGAAGTGACTGTATGAATATACGTAATAATGTTATTCAGGAGACGCGTAATTGAAACCTGCCACGTGAGAAAAACCAAAGGTAATATAAATATAAAATAAGAATAATTCAAGCTTAAGGAACTGAAAAAATTCCGTTACAGTGCAACAATATTAATATGAATGTGATCGATGTTACACTCTACAGAATCATTTTGAAAATATGTAATATTTACTTAGTTTACTGTATAATTAAGTTACACACATTTGACCTGAACTACTATTTTATTTTCAAACCATATCGTTTCTGGAGGTTTTTTCATCTTTTTGAGATAACAAAAGTTTATAATTCTCTTTGTTATAAGACGCTATATATATATATATATATATATATATATATATATAAAACTTTAATTATAAATTGGTGGTCTCTACAATATATATATATATCTTTCTACAGTATATATATATAATTAAAGTTATATATATATATTTATATATAATTAAATATATATCTTTCTACAGTATATATATATAATTAAAGTTATATATATATTTATACATAATTAAAGTTATATGCATATATATAAAAATTTAATTATAAATTGATATATATATATATATATATATATATATCAATATAAATTGGTGGTCTCTACAATATATATATATATATATATATATATATATATATATATATGTATATATATTGTAGAGACCACCAATTTATAATTAAAGCAATATATATATATATATCAATATATTTATCTCTCTACAATATATATATATTGTAGATATATATAATCAAAATTGATATATATATTGTAGATATATATAATTATAAATTGATATATATATATTGTAGATATATATATATATATATATATATATATATATATATATAAATTGATATATAAATATATATATATATTGTAGATATATATATAAATTGATATATATATATATATATATATATATTTATTGTAGATGTACATATATATAAATTGATATATAAATTGATATATATATTTATATATATATATATATATAAATTGATATATATATATATAAAAATTGATATATATATATTGTAGATGTACATATATATAAATTGATATATAAATTGATATATATATATATATATATAAATTGATATATATATATATAAATTGATATATATATATATATATATATATATATATATATATATATTGTAGAGACCACCAATTTGTATTTAAAGTTATATTTTCTCCGCAGGAAAGATCTGAGGAAGGTACAAACGCGTACCGAAACGTTGTTTTAATTCAATAAAGTTAAATAATCTCTGTAATTGGTGAGGAAACTGTATTATGTTTTTTCGTATAAAGAGAGGTAAAAATACAACCTTCAATAATATATATTGTTTCTTCTTCCGATGGGCAGTGTGTTGGACCTTACGTAAAGCCACTTTGCGACCATGGCTACTACCTCCAGTCCTGCTGACGGAGGTTTGGAGGGGGTGAGGTTGGCCACCCTGTGAGGACGTGCTGCGGCAGATAACGCGTCGATTTACACCGTGTGTGCGAGGCGATGTTTAAAGCATGGCAGTGCGACGCCTGTATATCACTTAGACTATGAGCTACTGTGATATGGAGCCCCCGGGCCTGGATCAGTAACACTACGTGACGTGGGTTCCAGGTGGGAGAAGCGGCTCGGCTCGGCATCGCAATGCGATCCTTCATTTTTTTTAACCCCCATCCTGTTTTGTTCTCCCTTCGCCGTCCTCCCAGAGCTTGGACTGCGATGATTACTTTGTATCTCATCTCCGCGCTCAAGCCTCGTGCCAGTGACAGTATTGAGAATATATGGGTAATATAGTGAGTACCAACGCCACCACAAGTGGAAATATATATATATATATGTTAGTGAAAGAAGAGTCTGAACCTGCGCAACTCACCTTTTCAGTTCTCGAGGGCTCTAGTAAGCACCGGGCTATGATCGTCCCATCAGTCGCCGCCCGTTGTGTGCTTACCAGGGGTCGTGCGTTGGAGAGAGACCGAGCACGATGGATTCGACGAATACGAATCCCTGGTCTCGTCTGGTCTGGTCTGGTCTGGTCTGGTCTGGGCTGTGTCGGGAGCGCTTCTCCTGCGCTCCTATTTGTACATGCAGCAAAACGCTGAATAGCGTTTTGCGACTGAAAACGCGCGGTCGCGCAGAACAGCCTCCTCCGTCACCAATGCAAAAAATTGGTCTATACATTCCTTAACATACCGCCCACCTAGAAACCTCGTTTCTACACCCGATGGATTCGTCGTGCTGGTAAACAACAGAGCTATACTCGTAGGATAGGGTGGAGATTCAAATCGCAACTATGAGGAATGATCAACGAATCTTCACTCCATCGGGGCTGAGATGGAGATTCCACGACCTAGCCGGAGGCCCACGGAAGGGAAAGAGATAGGTTACGATGGGTTATGGTATATCTCGAACGATAACAAATTCCAGCACGCGAACGATGACCCTTGAAAGAAGGAGGTGGGGTAATGCAGTCGTACATGTTAACAATTCCAGGACCTAGCCGAAATAGACTATTTGCAAGTTGAAACTAACTATAAACAATTAATAATAATACATCTACCATACTGAACTATCCCAAAAGATCCTACTAACCAAACGAACAATAATCAAATAAACAAAATTAGTAGATCATAAAATAAATCCAACAAAGGAACATGGACCAACCTAACTATTTACAACATTAAACAATATTTTTTCCGAGGGCCCCCTGCAATTTCTGTCATTGCTTATTGCAGGGCAAAGGACACAATTTCACAGTAGGCCTTGTAAATGTGCTATTAACAGTCCGCACCTCTGCGACTCTAACAGTGCCATCTGCTCCTGGAAACGTTTTCACAATCCGTCCTAGTTTCCAACGTAGAGGGGGGAGATTCTCCTCTTTTATAAGGACCAAGTCTCCGGAGCGTAAGTTAGGAGGGCGATCTATCCATTTGTGACGCTGTTGTAAAGTATTTAGATACTCAAGCGACCACTGCTTCCAAAACGAACGACTCAATTTACGCAATAAGTCCCATCGCTGTTTAAATGATTTAACCTCACTCACATCCGGTTCAATAAGGGCGGATGGGGGTTCTAGCATCAAGAAATGGCCAGGGGTTAGAGCTTGAAAATCATTTGGATCTGAACTTAAAGGGCTCAGCGGTCGAGAATTTAATGTCGCTTCTACTTGCACAAGCAAAGTGCAAAATTCTTCGTAAGTTAAGAGCTGAGATCCCACAACACGAGCTATCAGTTTCTTTGCGGATTTTATTCCTGCTTCCCAAAGTCCACCCATGTGAGGACTAGCGGGAGGATTCAAATGCCACTGTATTCCCCGATCGGCCAGTTCATCCCCTATTTTGTGATTGAACTCTCTAGCTGACACGACACGTCTCCATTCTTCCAATTGTCCTTTTGCTCCAACGAAATTGGTGCCGCAGTCACTATATATCGTTTTAATCAACCCCCGACGTGCGATAAAACGACGAAGAGCTGCTAAAAATCCTGGGGTAGATAGATCCGATACTAATTCAAGATGGACTGCGCGCGTTGCAAAACACACGAACAGACAAATATATCCCTTATATTTCCTGGGGTTTCTTTGTCTAGCCATAGCTAGCTCATAGGGTCCTCCGAAATCGACCCCACAAATCGAAAATGGTTTACATGCGTGAAGCCGAGCTGCTGGCAGATTTCCCATAAAGGGCTGAACGGAAGTTGGGTTCGTCCGAAAACATTTCAAGCATCGTCTCAATTGGCTACGAATCAATTGTCTGGCCGAAAATATCCAGAATTGTCGTTGGATAATCGAATGTAAAGTATTCGGACCAGGGTGCAGATATTGTTCATGATAATGCTGTATTATCATGCTGCTTAGTGGGTGTCTCTTCGACAGCAGTATGGGATGTTTTTTCTCAAAGGGTAGGGCCGAATGTTGTAAGCGCCCGCCCACCCTGAGGATTCCCTGTTCATCGAGGAAAGCGTTTACCTGCCGCAATTTCATGGACATGTGCTGCGCTCTACCGTTCTTTAATGCGCTGATGTCTTTTGAGAATTCCTTATGCTGAGCCAGCTTGATGCACGCGACACTTGCATTATGTAATTCTGCGGCTGTTAAAGCAGATGTCGTCTTCTTTCGCGTTCCAAATCTCAAAATCCATGCGACTATCCTCTTCAATTTAACAAAACTGTTTGTACGATTAAACAGCTGATCGTGGAAAGACGTACCATCTTCGGTTCCTGATTTGTTAACCAAACAATTCGTTTTTATCTCTATATTTTCTTCCTCCAACGGCCGCTTGCCGAACTGAGGTTCCTTGGGCCAATTTTCCGGACCTTGTGCGAGCCACTCCGGTCCTTTAAACCACAAGGGGTGACTCAGCAATTCCCTGGGCGAAATACCTCGCGATGCACAATCCGCTGGATTCTGTTTTCCGGAAACGTATCTTACTCGATCCGGGGATATTTTATCTTGGATGAGGCTAACCCTGTTAGCGACAAAAGTTTTCCATCGATGTGGAGATGAGCGGATCCACTGTAACGCGACGCGGGAATCACTCCATGCAGTTATCGAATCTATCGATTTGTATGGTTGTAATAGAGCCTGTGCCCGTTCTAATAAATTTACAACCAATTCAACCCCGCATAACTCCAACCTTGGAATACTGCGTACTTTGAGAGGAGCCACCCTCGATTTGGCCATTAACAGTGAAACTTCGACTTCTTCTTCTGATTGTATACTACGTAGATACACTACGGCAGCAAATCCTTGTTCCGATGCGTCTGCAAAACCATGCAATTCTATTAAAGTGGCCGTATCTACTCGCATATGTCTTTTGATTGCTAATCTGCCGATCTCCGGCAATTCTGTTTTGAACGTTTTCCATCGATTGATCAATTCCAACGGGACCTCCTCATCCCAATCAATTCCTAGTTGCCACAGCTGTCTAATCAAACATTTGCCGGTGAATATTACCGGACAAATAAATCCAATCGGATCGAACAATTTGGCTAGGTCCGACATAATCGATCTCTTCGTAACAGTCTCTGCACAACTTGCCACATGATATTTAAAATGATCTGAACTGGGTTTCCATACCAACCCGAGAATTTTGGCTGAAGGCTCATATTCGGACGCAAACGCTAAATTCTCCGCCGTTACGGCGCAATGTTCAGTTGGTAGATCAGATAACAACTGCGGAAAATTACTCATCCACTTCCGCAGCTCGAATCCAGCCATACCAAGGAGCTGGATTAATTCGGTTTTTAACCGGGATGCGACTGATAGATTAGGGACTGACACACAACAGTCATCCATATACATAGAATTCAAGATGGCGTCGGACGCGAGTGGATAATCCGATCCGTCATCAGCAACCAGTTGACGTAATGTGCGAATAGCTAGGTATGGACTAGCTGAGACCCCATGAGTTACAGTTGTCAATGCAAATTCCCTTATGGGTTCCTCACGATTAAATCTCCAGAGTATACGCTGTAAATCCTGGTCTGCCTTCCTTACACGTATGTTTCGATACATTTGGCGGATGTCGGTCACCAATACAACTTTATTAAAACGAAAACGAATAATCAAATTAATTAGGTCTGCTTGGAGCTTAGGACCTATATGCAGAATTTGATTGAGGGAGGGACCATTCTGAGTTTTCATTGACGCATCAAAGACGACTCGAAATCTGGATATTGCTTCGTCTTGACCCTTGAAAATGCAGTGATGCGGAATATAATAACCTTTAACCGACGTATTAAGTTCCGATAGTTCCTCCATGTGACCCTGTGACAAATAATCTTTCATGAATTCGTTATACGAGCTTCTTAACTTCGGACTACGTGACAACTTTCGTTCTAGAAGTTCGAATCTTCTCTGAGCCGCAAATCTACTTTCCCCCAACTTTTGCGCCTCTGCCTTAATAGGCAATGCCACTACATATCTACCATGTTCAATACGCTCGACCGTAGACTTATAAAATTCTTCACAGCTTATTTCTTCCGGGTCCTGCACCGGTACATCTGGAGGTTCCTCGACTTCCCAAAATCTACGAATTAACTGATCTAGATTATCTTCGACCCTTACTGCAAAATTTCCTATTCGGTTGGCGACTCGATCCACCCTTCCGATAGGACAGATTCCCCAAATCGTATTTATGACATTTGGGATTCCCCCTTTTCCGTGTCTAGGTCTATCTAGGACTACATAATTAAACCATTCGGCCCCTAACAGTATGTCTATTGGCTTGCTTCGATAGTAGCTAGGGTCCGCTAACTTCTGCATCCGTAACCAGGAATGATTTATTTTCTCCGTTGTTTTGGACGGGGTTGTGGTGATATTATTAACCACCAATGCATTTATTGCGAATGTTCGATTCGCAATAGGCTGGAATTCACATCTAGTCACCCGATTGGCAAAACCTAGAGTGGTCTCCGCCATTCCAATTACGGGGATCTTAGTTGATTCAGTTTTCAGCTTCAACCTATTACAACAATCCCTCGAAATAAAGTTAGCTTCGCTAGCCGAGTCCAATAACACTCTCACACTAAGGAATTTTCCATATCGATCACGTACTTTTGCTGATACCGTAGGCAAGAGTGTCTGATTTAATCGAAATTTCCGTCCGTTTTCAACACGCGCCGACATGTTAACTGCGTGGTCATTACCTTTGGGCTTCGCTGACGCAGATCCGCTAACCTGAGCACCCTCTTGCCGTCCATTCAAATGTAAAAGCGCGTGGTGACTACCGCTACAATATTTACAACCAGATTGTCGTCTACATTCACGCAAAAAATGCCCCTTATTTAAACATCTGAGGCAAAATCCGTTCTGTTTTGCGAATTTAAGACGATCGCAGGGCGACTTTTGCAGAAATTCTTGGCAGGATGTTACGTCATGAGAAGATCCACATAAGTTACAATCACGATGTCCCGATTTAACCATGGTTTTTACACTAGTCGAATGGTAATGTGCCTTTACACTCTCTCGCAATCTTGTTCTGGCTTGGGTTCTAGGTTCCCCACTTTCCGGACGTACGACTTCCAGGACTCGCGCTTGTTCATTCAGAAATTGCACGAATTGCGAAATCGATGGGGACGAATTCACTAATACGATTTTTTCCCAGCTTTCACGCAGGGAGGCATGAATCTTCCTGCTTATAACATAAATTACTGGAACCGCCCATTCCTCAGTGTTGTGTCCTAGAGCTGACAAAGCTCCAATAAATTCGGCAACGCTACTAGCCATTGTTCGAATTGATCGTGCGTCATCGGTCGTCCCTGGAATGTTAAATAACGAATCTAGATACGAGTTGGTGAGCAGGTGACTATTATCGAACCTTTTTTGCAATACATCCCATGCTACTTGATAATTTTCTCCAGTTAGAGCCAATGCTGATATTAGCGATAGTGCCTCTCCTTTTACTGACGACCTCAAGTAAAAATGTTTCTGCGAGTCCGTCAGTTGTTTATTCTGATGGACTGTCGCTCGAAATAGATCCGCAAAATTTGTCCACTTTCTGATATCACCTGCGAAATCCGGTAGATTTAGCTTCGGTAATTGAATAGCAATTTCTGTTGATGTCCCTATTATATTACGACTGACTGACCCGTTCGATAGATTCACTTGGTTAGGTTCGAGGTGAATCTCCATCGCCGTCTTAATCGAAAAACAATAATCATCGACGGCTGCGATTAACGCGTCATGTGATTCTTCTAATTTGGGACTCTGCTTCGAGTTATACGCAACAATTTTCAAGATATTGTCGTGAAATAATTCATAGTCCTCATCTATTGATTGCGTCATCACACGGAACCTTGTCTTTGAAGATGGGCTCTCTTTTTCGGATCCCAGAATTGTGGCATACTCGTACAAGGTTCTAAATTTCGCCGCTAACCTGTTAACAATGAATTTATATTCATCAATGACCGGCATTTTTACAACTTATTGACTTGCGCAATTATGAACACGAACAAATATTCCAAATTTTGTTAACTCCACGTGTTAGTTTCCAGTAACTGAAAAGCGCTGTGACTCGCTTTAAAACCGCTACGCCAGTTTCCTGGTGTCAGTTTACTCACGGCTGTACGCGTACAAAACTCACTCGCAGAAAATTACGACAAAAAACATGTTTCTAATCTTAACAATCTTAATGAACAATACCTTTACTAATTCTCCAAACTCAATTGAGAAATATTTCAACTACGCTATTTCTCTGACCTAGCAACGACCACAGACCAATGCAATTATTCCCGAATGGAATAATCCTATGAAATGATTCTCTCTACAACAACGACGAAATACTGCAGCAGTATTAATTATTCCGAACGAACAAAAACGATAATTGAGAATTTATTCCCAATTACTAACGACAAAACGATAGAAATATTGATCACCAAATATTTCTCTAATCGACAATAGACCAATTGGAAAGCGAGTTGCCAGTTTGTAACTGTAACCTGAACTCTTTAACTCACAACTAGAGATACGAATAGATTCAGGAATGTAGCTAGTTACTTTCATTCCACGCCGAATACGTGGCTTCGAACAACAAAATGACTCTACCGATCACTGCAGTTTTCTGTATATTTCCAAATCGCGGATCAGAATTCGACACCGGAGGACCAATTTTATGTTAGTGAAAGAAGAGTCTGAACCTGCGCAACTCACCTTTTCAGTTCTCGAGGGCTCTAGTAAGCACCGGGCTATGATCGTCCCATCAGTCGCCGCCCGTTGTGTGCTTACCAGGGGTCGTGCGTTGGAGAGAGACCGAGCACGATGGATTCGACGAATACGAATCCCTGGTCTCGTCTGGTCTGGTCTGGTCTGGTCTGGTCTGGGCTGTGTCGGGAGCGCTTCTCCTGCGCTCCTATTTGTACATGCAGCAAAACGCTGAATAGCGTTTTGCGACTGAAAACGCGCGGTCGCGCAGAACAGCCTCCTCCGTCACCAATGCAAAAAATTGGTCTATACATTCCTTAACAATATATATATATATATATATATATAATATTTACGAGAATTATTTTTCCATTCACGCCTGATTTATTTTGTTACAATTATATTTAAAAATAAAGGCTGGAAATCGTTGTCTCAGATTTTAAATAATTTCTGAGCGTAATTTTAGTGACAACATATTTAAAAATAATTAAACCCTTTAATTAATACATTCAAGTATATAAAAAATTATTTCAATGTAAATTACATTAAAATGTCAGGATTATAAAAATGTCCGCCAGGATCTTTCAGGAAATTTTTTCCAAATTCGCCTGTAAAATCATTATGTAGATAATTGGAATTAATATATTACGTCACTGATATTTAATTATATTTTACACACCTGATAATTGAATTAAAATATTTCCTTTAAGCCAAATTTTTGTCCAGACATGTCTGAAAAGGTGTTTACAAATGATTAAATTTATAGTATAATTGGAAACATAGTAAAAATACCTGAAGAAGATACAAAAAATGAAGTTATCGAAACGTCGTCATAACACAAATTTAAAAAAATGTATCTGTATAAGTTCAGTGTTTCACTAAATAAATTGATTATTAACAGATGAAAATTATTATTGTTTACTGTTTTGTTATTCAGTTTATTCCATGGTTTTTGTATTTATTTTATTTGAAAGATTTAAAAAAAATTTTTTTTTAAAAAAAAATACCATGGTGAAGGACACTTGTCTGTACCATCCACTAATATCCTTTCATTTTGAGTTTCTTCTTCTTGACTGGCGTTACAGCCCTTTGTAAGCCCTTAGCCTCCTTAATGATATCCTTCCATCTGTTCCTATCTTGCTCCTCTATCCACCATGTCCTTGTACGTCCTTCAAGGCTCTTAGCTCGGGCCTTCCTTTTCTTCTATTTCCTTCTACCTTTTTTGTGAAGGTTAGTTTTTTTGCATGGGGGGGGGGGTTAGTATCCTCCATCCTTTTCACCATTTGAGCCTACATATATTAAAAGGAGGGGGGTACAATGTTAGTATTTTTTAGTATAGTCTGTATAACTCGTCGTTATATTTTCCTCTAAATATTTTCCATCAACACAGCTTGGATCCCTCAGGATCGTCCTTTTAAATATTTTTCTTCATCGGCCTTTAGTTAGTGTCCAACTCTCACACCCCTATACAGGACTATAGGTTTTATTAGGGGTTGTGTATATTTTTATTTTGGTCTGTCTTTTTATCCTTTTTGGATATCATTAACTTTTTTAAGCTATAATTGCCTTGGTTTATTCTGTGATTAACTTCTATGGAGTTGTTGTTGTCGCTAGTAAGTATCACCCTCTAAGTACTGACTCTATGTATTTTAAGATCGTTCTATTGTTAGAGGTTTCCATGAATTTTGTTTTATTGTAGTTAACTTTTAACCCTAGTGGTGCTGATGCAGACTTTAACCTTACATAAGCATTTCTTATCGTTTCATTTTGAGCGTACGTTACTATAAATGGTATAGTTTTTATCTTTGGGCCTTATTTTTAATATTGTTATAAAAACTTTAGTTGTATGAGACAGTCTGAGGGATATCAATTTTTGTTTAAGTAATTAAACTTATTATAAACAACTAAAACTCGTGTTTCGGAGTCTTTCAAATCACCGAGGACGAACCTCGTTAGTTTCCCGGCTTTCGTACAAGGATCTATTTCAGACTAAGCAAACTTTTGATGCCATTGTGACATTTGCTCCGTGGGAAAAGGAGCCATCCGTGCGATGCTTAACAAGTTTCTGGAGCTGGGCATTCACGTTGTCTTGGTTAAGGCTCCCTCTAGATTAATCCTCAGTACTGATAAACATGCTACCTCGAAAAATAAACCGCTGTTTAGTTTCAAATATCTTTGACGAAGCCTGAATAAATTTTATTATTATTAAATATATGTAATAAATTTCACAAATCCAGAATAATGACAATCCTCCACCTCAAAAATAATAGAAAAATAAATAGTGGCAATTTTCCTTAATTCCGTCTCCATTTAAGAGACCACAAGCCATTCCTCCAACCCTTCTCTTCACGTCTCCCCCCCCCCACCAATTGGAGTTTGACCCTTCGAAATCCTAACGTCTCATGCTTGCAATTTAGTGTTAAAAGTTTAAATGCCGGATGCAATTAATTACTATAAACTGGTGGAAATTAGAAGGCCGATGATTTTGTTTTTCTTTTTTTTTTTAAAAAACAATTCAGATTTTGTTATTATAAACACGACGCAGTTTCTAAGGTTTCTATAGGTTAACAAATATTGTGAAAAAATATTATAACCCACAAAAATTACAAAACAGGTGGTGTGTATTATTATTAAGATTATGCTTGGAGAGGAAGATCATTCTTGGAGTAGAAAAAATGTAAGACAGAAAAAATAAAAGGAATGAAAAGTCAAGAAACAAGCAAAAACAGAAATAAAGAGATTAGGATCTCCTAGAAGATCAGAAAAAAAGATGTAGAGAGATACTCAAAGCGAAGAAAACTAAGGAAATAAGTAAAAAAGAAAAACAGGGGCAGTGTGGACGAAGAAATTTGGGTTAAAGAGATGAACACGACGTAGTTTCTATGTTAAAACATTTTACTGTAGGTTAATAAATATTGTGAAAAAATATTATAACCCACAATAACACACAAAACAGGTTGTGTGTATTATTATTGAGATTATTCGCGGGTATTCCATTGTCTTGGAGTAGAAAAAATGTGAGAAAGACAAAATAAAAGGAATGAAAAGCCAAGAAACAAGAAAAAACAGAAATAAAGAGATGAAGGTCACCTAGAAGATCAGAAAAAAGATGTAGAGAGATACTCAAAGCGAAGAAAACTAAGGAAATAAGTAAAAAAAAAACAGAAAAGAGAGGCAGTGAGGACGAAGAAATTTTGGTTAAACAGATGAGGAAAAATCGTCAGGAAAATTCAGAGAACGACATTTCGAACCGTACGGAAAAAAAACTATATACTAGACCAGCCGTCACTCTAGGACCAGGCCGAATTTAGTAGGTCTGCCCCCCGATCCCTAATAACTGTTCGGACTCTCATGTGTCGTTCTCTCCTTGATGGCGAACAGAGTTTTTTTTCTGTACTGTACGAAACGTTGGCGATTCTTTAACCTATCTTTTTTTATTTCACACTGCCTCTTCTCTTTCTGTATTTCTTGTTTCCTTTCTTTTCTTCGCTTGGAGTACGTCTGTACACTTTTATTTCTGGTCTTCTAGACGATCATTCTTGTCATCTCTTTGACCTGCCTCTTTCTTTCTGTTTTTTCTTGGCTTTTTATTTTTATATCTCACCTTTCATACTCCAAGACAACGTAATAATCGAATAATCTCAATAATAATATCAAAACCATTGTCAATAAATTTCAAATGTGAGTGTTTCTTGTAACCTATGCTTTTCAAGTAAATATTCCCGTGTGTTCCTCCACCCGCAGTGGGGGGTCTCTTCAGAGCCTTGATCTTTGGCGGTTTGATCCTCTAGACACTTTCGCAAATCTGAGTAGTGAGGCGTCGAGGTTTCTGATCTCCCTCCTCTTAATCAGCCCTGGTGCTGTAAATTTCCACCCACAAGCCTTCCTTTCCCTTCCTCACTTCCGTATTCAGTTTGTACACTATTCCCCCCCCCCTATCCTGAAAGATGCAGATAAACACAGAGAAATCCTCCCCCTCGTAACATTTCCCTCGGTTCCGTGGAGGGGTGGATAACCATTTCCCTGCCTTTCTTCACTTTACCCTCTGAAAGCACGTTTTTCCCCCCCCCCCCCTCAAAGGATTAAGTACACAGATGATAAAACAGAAGTTACAGATTTACTGCATTATGAAACAGGTAGCTTCAGGACTGAAGTGATAGGATAATCCCTGTAATACATAGATATTTATTATGGCTATTGAGAAAACAAATAAATAAATGACAGCGAATTTTAAGATAGGAAAAAGATTTTATTAAATTAACGACGTTTCATCGCCTCATCAGGTTGAAGTTTTTTTTAAAAAAAATAATTGATGGAGTATGTTGACTGCCGTGGCCAGAAATTATCTTGAGCCTGATGATGTCAAATTAAGCGTTGAAACGTTACTAATTTTTTTTTAAACTTTTCTGGCTCTAATTTGGCTGATGTTTATTGATTTATTAGTTTCCTGTATTATTCTATAGATACTAATATATATGATCCGTAAAATATATTTTTTTGTTTTAAAGTTTCCTTCATTTGACGCTTTTTCTTCTACGTTGAATTTTAAAAAAATTCTCTCTTTAATAAAAATTGTTTGATCGTATCCTCTTAATTATTTTACGACCATAATCTTGTAGAATTTAACTGCCGACTTATTTTCTGTTTCATGTTCGACGGGAATCGAAGGAAGATTTGCTCCGCCGTAAGAAAAATGGAGATTAATATACTGTTAATTATTGTTATATAAGTTTATTTAACGTTCCTTTTAATTAAATTATTTTTTATTATAGTATAATGTTTTTTAAAAAATTTTTAAATGTGTTTACTAATTAAATGAATAATAAATGTAAATTAACGTCTGATTAAAAATTAATAATAATAATAAAGATGACCCAATACAGGCAAAAGAAGTAAAAAAATATAAATACCTCATTGCAATGTTTCAGGGATCCTCGTCCCCTTTCTTCAGGTGCTGAGAAGAGCCTAGAGCGACACAACTGCACTCGACAGTTGACAACAGAGCCACTAATACCTTTTCCTACTTGATTAAAAAGAACTCACAGGGACCCATCTACAGCCAACATTGTGTAGTTTATAAAATCTCTTGCTCAAATTGTAACTCCTGCTACATGGGACGAACGAAACGTTCCCTTAACACCTGTATCGAGGAACATGTGTCCAATATCAACCTTCCCAACAATAAACATACCATAAATTCAAAACATACATTTGGTTAGCCATATTGCTAAGATTTTAGAAGTTGACATCAGGTACAAGCACGTCAGAGATGCTTCACATAACAGTAATTAAGGCTATAAACAGACACTATGAAACTCAACAATTGCTACGATCTCTTATAGTTACGCTAAACCCAAAGCTCTCCCGTTGTCGTTGCATTTTAGTCGCTTTCGGAATTTTGTCAACTGACTAGTGCAGTTGTGTCGCTCTAGGCTCTTTTTAACACCTGACGAAAGGAACAAGGATCCCAGAAACCTTGAAATGAGGTATTTATATTAATACTTATTTTGTTTGTATTTGTCCATCTTCCTTATCTTTTCTTCTTCTCACTGTAAACGCGGGAAAAACAAAATTACACCACAACATCACTAATCAATTTTAAATCCAGGTAAGATTAAGGAATACGTCAGGTAGCCAATAATTGTAATTGTAATTCCTGCTACATAGGACAAACAAAACGTTCCATTAATACACGTATCAAGGAACATGTGTCTTATGTGTTAGTCTCCAAACATATCATCAATTCTAAACACACGTTTGATTGGCGAAATGCTAAGAACTTACACATTGACACCAGGTACACAATTCCAGAGATGCTTCACATTAAATCAAACATCACAGCTATTAATGTACAAACAGACACTGTGAAACTCAACAATTGCTATGATCGCTTTATTATTACTTTCCCATAATCGTTGTTGCTCCTTTATTGTTATGCAACCCTTCGGCTCTCCCAGTGTCGTTGCGTTTTCGTCGCTCTTGTGTGTTTGTTCAACTGACCAGTGCAGTTGTGACGCTCTAGGCTCTTCTTCACACCCTAGAAAAGGGGGGCAAGGATCCAAAAAACGTTGTGTGGTATTTATATTATCACTTTATTTCATTTTAATCTTTCCTTTCCTTATAATTGGCGATAAAGTCCGTGTAAGAGTGATTGAAAGCTTATTTTATACACTAATGGACGATTAAACCTGATGTAATTAACAGGAAAAGCGGTAAGTGGTAATGGCTGACGTAGTCTCAACGGTGTTTCAATAGCCACGAATATTCCGGAATTGAAGGATATTTCTCGACGCCTCGCCGCGCGGAATTAGGAGCAACTGATGAAAGGAAATTTGATTTCCATTTATGGAATCGGAGGAGTGGGGAAAAAAAAATATATTACGGTCCAGACGATATTTTCGCTCTCGCGTAAGAGAGAAGAGTTGGCTGGCTGGGATCTTTTCCTACAAAGCGGTGCCGCTCTCTTATGCAAATGTCTGCGCCATTATCAGGCGAGAACGGCTTCAATATCGGCAAGTCGTAAAGCAAAGAAGATAAAAGAGAACTAACTGCAGAATTTCATCAGCTCTTGGAATGCAGCAGCAGCAGCAGCATCCAAGACGTCGTCGACAACGATGCTGATTCTCTACTACCACCACCACCACCAGTCCAATTCGTTCCGCTCTCAGGACAATGGGAGGGTCGTTTCCATCTCTGCAGAGGACATATTTATTTCGTGAAACCGTAAACTTTATCACGCGAGATGTTTGGTTTTTTTTATTCCCATTTCCCTTAATAGCAACCAGAGAAAAAGTGGGTCAGCGTCTGCGTCTTCCTCCTGACTGACCTCGTACTTCAACTTTACGCCGGTTAATTACGACGACGTGAGTTACTAACAGTTGATAAATCAATTAAATAAAAGCAGAGTGTTTCTGTTTATGTTCCACATAAAAAAATACACACCTGTGGAGAAAATTTCTCCATATTTCGCACACGAGTTCTTTGCAACCAGGAAACAAACGCTGTCGGGATGAGACAAATAAACAGGGGAAGATCCAGATTAAAGTGGGAAAAACCATTTGAAAACCATAACGGAGGTTAGGAATTTGGAAGAGGGAGATTGGAACGACAGACAGAAATGGAAATTGAAGACGGGCAAACCTGTAAAAGGGGGGAAAAGCCGAAGAACAAGAAGAAATCGTCTAGTCTGTTATGCCACACCATGCCGTATTTCATCTTAAAAAAATATTTTTAATTATGCGACTTTTGTTGCGAAAAAGAAAATGAGTGAAATTATTTAAACTTGTAATAGTTCAAAACATAATTTGTTTCAGCGTAGTCGTTGTAATTAACATTTTAATCAAGCTTATCTTTGGAAATACTTTTTTATTATTTATCATAAATAATTAATAATGAACACTTACGGACGTTCAATCAATTTTGATTTTGTAGCAGCAAAGAGAACACACACACACACACACACACACAGGTAGGCAGATGTAAGTTCCGTTACTACGGCAACGAAAATATAAATAACAGTAGTAGTATCTGTGACTTCGTCGCGTTCTGTACGTGATTATAAAACAAAGAAAATTTTTATCAACATTATCTTAGGAAATTATTTTGATTAGTTATCCTAAATAATTAATAATGACTGAATCAATTCGAATTTGTAGGAGCAAAGAGAACACGCACACGTACGTCACAGATGATAGTTCAGTTACTACGGCAACGAAAATATAAATAAAAGTAGTAGCATCTGTGATTTCGTAACGTTCTATACGTGATTAGAAAACAAAGAAAATTTTTATCAACATTATCTTAGGAAATTATTTTGATTAGTTATCCTAAATAATTAATAATGACTGAATCAATTCGAATTTGTAGGAGAAAAGAGAACAAACACGCACACGTACGTCACAGATGATAGTTCAGTTACTACGGCAACGAAAATATAAATATAACAGTAGCATCTGTGACTTTGTCGCGTTCTGTACGTGATTAGAAAACGAAGAAAATTTTTATCAACATTATCTTAGGAAATTATTTTGATTAGTTATCCTAAAATAATTAATAATGATTGAATCAATTTTGAATTTGTAGGAGCAAAGAGAACAAGCACGTACACGTACGTCACAGATGATAGTTCAGTTACTACGGCAACGAAAATATAAATATAACAGTAGCATCTGTGACTACGTCGTGTTCTGTACGTGATTAGAAAACTAATAAATTTTTTATCAAGCTTATCTTAGGAAAATATTTTTATTAGTTATCCTAAATAATTAATAATGATTGAATCAATTTTGAATTTGTAGGAGCAAAGAGATCACACACACACACGTTGCAGATTGAAGTTCGGTTTTACGGAAACGAAAATATAAATATAACAGTAGAATCTGTGACTACGTCACGTTCTGTACGTGATTAGAAAACAAAGAAAATTTTTATCAACATTATCTTAGGAATTATTTTGATTAGTTATCCTAAATAATTAATAATGATTGAATCAATTTTGAATTTGTAGGAGGAAAGAGAACACGCACACGTACTTCACAGATGAAAGTTCCGTTACTATGGAAACGAAATTATAAATAACAGTAGTAGTATCTCTGACTTCGTCGGGTTCTGTACGTGATTATTAAACAAATATTTGTATTCGTTACCCTTAGAGGAACTTGTCTAGATCTAGGTTTAGATTCCTCGTCACAACGTCACAACATCTTCTCATCTCCGTCCTATATTAAACTGCGTGGACAAATATGTTAAAAATTAGGATCACTTTGTAAGAGAGACGTCATCAGAGTGTTCTTTCTAATACGCTCACAGCAACACGACGTCAGGGTTTGCAACGTGTGACGGTCGCCGTCGGTTGACTGATGACTGGAAACGGCGGTGTTTGTCCTGTATTGTTTTATCAGTTTCCCTGACGAAGTCGTCCTCATTGTGCAGGAGCTTCCCCTTCCCATCGCAGAAACAGGAGTGATGAAGTGCGATTGCCCTGTCGCAGGTCGCCGGTTTGACACCAGGTTTGTGAGGAAGGTCGCGCAGGACAATGGCTTCCTCGGCACAATGGCGAGGCAGGACGCCGCTGACTATAGCGTAATAAATAAATCTGGCCCTGCCCTTAGCAGTGAGGGTGAGATGGGGGTGTAAACTCTGGACAAAGCACTCACTGTTGCTTATCAAGTGCACACATTTCCATTGGGATCAACAAGAACATATTAACAGTTCCAATCATTTATGAGGAATAACGTTTTTTTTCTTCAAAGAATTGCAACATTTAAAAATTTATAAATAATTCTCAAAATACTCTTAGACAATTAACATACAAAAAAAAAATTAAAACAACGTTTCAATTGCTGTCAGAGGAATCAGAATTAAAACATACGATTCGTTTAAGAAAGAATACAATTAAACCTCTATGTATTTTTATAACTTTTGGTTTGGCCACAAAACCAACCGAGAAAGCTTCCGTGATGGTTTCATGCATCAGTTTGTACCAAAACAAAAAGTGAATCACGGCCCAACCTTACGCATAATTACAGATCGACTCCATCAAACATCGGACATTATATTTACAAACCTTAGTATTTATTAAATGCTACGCTATGCTTTTCACTGCTAACTTAAAAAAAAATAAAAGACAATTGCTGCTTTAGAAATCCTCTAATGGATTAATATAGTTGGGAGAATCTATAATAATAATAATAATAATACAAAAGCCAAAGTTAAAAAATACAGAATAATCTAAAAGAAGAATTCAGAGTAAATAAAGGCTTTAAGCAGTCCATCACCGATACTTTTTAATATTTATTTAAATCAGGCACTTAATTTATGGTATAAAAGAAAGTTCTGGGATGGGCATTTCTGTAGGAGACAGGATACTACATTCTTTGTTTTTCGCCGACGATCAGGTAATATTTGCAGGAGGTGAAGAGGACATGATAAATAAGCTCATGGAAGAATATAAAAAAAATGGGGACTGAACATAAATTTACTGGAGAAAGAGAATACTTGTGTGTTTAGGGAAAAGATGTAGAAGACATAACAGTCAAAACAGGAACAAATAAAAAAAAGTGAATTTTTTAAATACTTGGGGTGTTGTCAATAATTACAAATGTGAATATAGCGATATACAAATTAAAATTGTAATGGAAATAGAATACTACCAAGATTTTACAAGGGAATAATTAGACATAAAAATTTAACAAAAGGAAAAACAAAAATCAAAATTTATAAGAGCATAAATAATACAGAACATTCTACGTTATGGAAGTGAATCTTGGCCCCTGACAAAAAGAACAAAATTAGAACAGTAGAATTGGATTATCTGAGGAGAAGTCCTCAAAAACAACAAGACAGGATAAAATTAAGGAATGAGCTTCTTTGGAAAGAAATGAACGTAACCACGTCTGTCTTTAAAAGGGATTAAAAATCAAAAACCCTTAAATGGTTATGGTCACGTACAAAAAATGAAAAATGGAAGATGGCCAAAAGGAAATATACCAATGGTCACACCTCCTGGAAAAAATAAACGGGGCAGACCCAGATTAAAGTGGGAAAAACCCATTTGAAAAACCATAACGGAGGATAGGAATTTGGAAGAGGGAGATTGGAACGACGGACAGAAATGGAAATATGAAGACGGCAAACCTGTAAAAGGGGGAAAAGCCGAAGAAGAAGAAATCCTCTAATGTGTTATACCACACCATGCCGTATTTAATCGAAAAAAAATATTTTTAATTATTCTCGGAAAATGCGACTTTTGTTGCGAAAAATAAAATGAGTGAAATTATTTAAACTCGTAATAGTTCGAAACATAATTTGTTTCAGCGTAGTCTTTGAATCAATTTTGAATTTGTAGGAGCAAAGAGAACACACGTAGGTCGCAGATGGAAGTTCCGTTACTACGGCAACGAAAATATAAATTTAACAGTTGAATCTGTGACTTGTTCTTCTTTCATGAATATTATTATGCATTATAGACTCTGATGCAATTACGAAAGAGTGATAGCCGACTGTATCAGCTAATTTATATTGAACATGACGCGTGTGACTGATCCGTTGCAGCTAACTACTGCCTACCACGGTAAGTGAACTTCCATGCTCCCGCGCCGCCGCGTCGTAAGATTGAAACGTCTCACTACATCACAGGCATATATATATATACTTTGCCTGTCTCGCGAGCTCATCGTTTCTTGCGACTTATGCCTTTCGCTGTGTTCCTCCCTTCGTCTTTTCGCAGAAGCGCCGCCGATTCCCTGAAATCTCACAAAGGTCGGAGCGCTCAGGCCAGATAATCCTCTCACATGCAACCAGAAATATTTCGTAAAGGGAGAAGCAGCAGGGCCGTGCCTTTTACGCAGACAAGTTTCCCTCTGTGAACCCGCACACTAATAACGTTTATACTAAGCTGCAATGGATAAAATTTTAAATAGAGTTTGCTAACTCTATTTAAAATTTTATCCATTGTAGATCACTTAAATGAGATACATTACTTGGCCTAGGGTGGTGTTTATGATCTTTCACCCGCCAGCGACAACCCTTTATTTTTACCGAAGTACTGATGTTCGTATATATGTGTAAATTTTTGATATTGTAAACGTCTTTAAGCCGTTTAAGACCTTCATAATTCTATAACAAGTAATGGACACAACAAATCGTTGACTTCTGCTGGAGAAACGCACTGGAAAATTTGGCAACATCTAATGTATCTGTATGCAGTCATACCAAAAAACTTTTATTTATTAAATATGTCTTATAATACGATTAAATAGTATTTGGTTACATCAAGAGTATTGTAGAATTTTTTTTCTTGTCTGGAGGCAATGTATATATATCTAAATTATGTTTGAACGGAGTTTTCGTGAAGGAGCAATATTCGTTTCTCTGTTAGATTACTAAAGTAATGAATACGGCTATAAATCCGATGGCAACTCACTTCCATCTCCCTTCCCCCGATGCCTGCAGAGAAATTACGGCGGCGTCTGCAAGATATCTATCGAAAGCGTGAGCTTAAAGTGTCTGTTTCTAAGGTAGAATAACCCGCACAAATGTGGTTTGAAAGGGCTTTTAATAGGGTGGAAGAGAGAGAGAGAGAGAGAGAAGGTGGCAGCGGCAGAGGTTTCTGCGGGAACGTATTCAACTTGCGGTGATAATGACAGGTCAAAAGGTTTGTGGGTGTATGAAGGAAGAGGAGGAGGAGGAGTTCTGCGTACGATCGAGAGAGACTGAATCGCGCGTTACAGAGACTCGTCGACTGTAATCAACGGAATAGAAGAGCAGTGATGCTGGGGACAAAACGGAAACCATCTGTCTCAACTGTCATTAAGTTTCTTCTCAGAATTTTTTTAGAATTATTTATTCGGTAAGAAAGGGTGATGCAATAAAATCAACTGAAATTAATTACAATTAATATCACAAGGGAAACTTCAAAATTAATTAGAAAATACAGAATAAATCTACAGGGGAAAACTGTATCACAATAAATGAAAAAAAAATGTATTGAAGGTCAAATATTAATTTCTGTATGTACAATTTTTTTAACCCCCACACGGTTAGTGTACTACATTTAATTTATTAAAAAACATTTTTTATCTTCAATTAATGATTTTAGAAAAATAATTTGTGGCAATAGAATCAACTGAAATTAATTAGAATTAACATCACAGGGAAAAATTAAAAATTAATTAGAAAATACAGAATAAATCTACAGGGGAAAACTGTATCAGAATAAATGTAAAAAAATATATGTATTGAAGGTCAGATATTAATCAATAATAAAATCAACTGAATTAATTAGAATTGACATCACAGGGAAAAATTAAAAATTAATTAGAAAATACAGAATAAATCTACAAGGGAAAACTGTATCAGAATAAATGTAAAAAAATATATATGTATTGAAGGTCAGATATTAATAAATAATAAAATTAACTGAATTAATTAGAATTGACATCACAGGGAAAAATTAAAAATTAATTAGAAAATACAGAATAAATCTAGAGGGGAAAACTGTATCAGAATAAATGTAAAAAAATATATATATTGAAGGTCAGATATTAATCAATAATAAAATAAACTGAAATTAATTAGAATTAACATCACAGGGAAAAATTAAAAATTAATTATAAAATACAGAATAAATCTGCAGGGGAAAACTGTATCAGAATAAATGTAAAAAAATATATATGTATTGAACGTCAGATATTAATCAATAATAAAATAAACTGAAATTAATTAGAATTAACATCACAGGGAAAAAATAAAAATTAATTAGAAAATACAGAATAAATCTACAGGGTAAAATTGTATCAGAATAAATGTAAAAAAAATATATGTATTGAAGGTCAGATATTAATTTCTGTATGTACAATTTTTTAAACCCCCACATGGTTAGTGTTCTACATTTAATTTATTTACAAAACAATTTTGTTTCGTTAAATATTCATCATAGAATAGTTTATTTTAACAGTCTAAGAAATTGATGATTTACAGTTTATGTCTCAAATAGTAGTTAAAATCAGAATAGTCTTTAGTTTATGATTTTATCACCTGCTTACTGCAGGAATACACAAAATGACTGCATGAAGAAGTGTCCGTCATCTTGATAAATAAATAAATCCGTAGTTTATAATTTAAATGTGTTTTTTTTACTTTATAATACACTTGAAATACGAATAAAAAATATGTGCTTTGAGAAAATAGAAAATCTTTCATGGATAAACAAAAAAAAATGTTTTTCAGTTAATCCACTGCAGACGAGGAAACATTCTGCAATGGTAGCGTTTCTTCTCAGTACCGACTGAGGTAAGAGCCTGACGTCACAAGTTCCTGTTAGTGAGTAGAGAAATAATAAATACTGAGTAATGGATTGGGGGCTGTTTTGCAGAATCCTGAAAGTAGGTGAGTAGCGGAAAACGGAAATGTCAGAGAGGGAAAAAAAATGAAATAACTATCTGGTGAATTAGTGTTTACCAGAGAGAGAGGGGGAGAGACACTATGTGTTGACGTCTGCGTAATCGTGTAGGACAGTTCATGGATATTGTGGGGGGGCGGGGATGGGGGGGGGGAACCATCCGTCAACCTTAGCCGGACGCTTCTCCATTTACATGCAGCACACTAATCTAGCCATAGAACACACCCACCAGCAGCAGCGAAGATTAATACTCAATTCATCACACGGGCTCATTAACACAGAAGCCCTGATCTACACTCACTAATCCTCACAGAATGGTTTACAATGAACACACAGACGAAGAAACTAAACTATATCCCCTGAAACAACCCTAATAACCAAATCTGAGAGATCTCAATATTATATACGAGCCTTGGTACCCGGCGTTGCCACGTGTACTTATTTATATAAACCCTAAAATGTATTTAATTCCACATTAATCTTTAGCCAAACAGTGACTTAACCTAGATCTAACTGTTCCTAGTTCCGTACGCACTTTCCACCGATAGTGCAGTAATTGAACAGCTGTAAAATACATTGAATTTTATTGCATCAGTCCCAACAAACATACTTCAGAATTTCTTCTTAAATAAACTCCTTGACTACTGCAGGATATAATTGTCCCTCAGTCTTCAGATATTACCAAAGATTAAATTGATGAAATTCTTAGCTAGATTCACTTCGTAAACAAATAGTCGCCATATTGGAGTCACTAAACATGGCGACGAAAATTAACTTACATTTTCCGGCAAGGATCGTAAAGTATTTCGTATTGTTTTGTTATTATTATCAATCTATGGCGTATTCCTGGATACAATTTTACTTTTTATTCAGTAAAAAAAATTCAGTTTCTTTTCATTAACGGTAAAAGGAACTGTTTCCCTTTGTTCGTCGCGTAGTAACGTCTCTCTCTACTGCGTATTGCGTGTGACGTCACAGTCTCATAACGCTCAGTAATTCAATACAAAATTGTCACGTTTTTCAATTATAATTCTTTCCACCGTTGTGCTAGGTGTTTCTCACCCCCCCCCCCTCCCACACACACACACGTCCCGCCTAACCAGAACAAAACCGATCCTCGTGTTTTCAAGAATATGTGGACAAAATCTGTTCACTCGTTTAAATGTGTATCGAGGTTAACGTAAATACATACACTCATATATACATATATTTTTTTATTATATAGATATGACAAAATTAATTAGGTTCAATGGATCGAAATATTGTAGGAAAGATCGAGTCATCATTCAGCTCAAAACCGATTAAAAAAATCAGACTGTAAACAAAGGAAAGGGTTGAAATATATATTGTAACGTTTCCCCTGGTCGGATACGCAATGCCGCGGGGTTGGGGGGGGGGTCAGGAGGCAAAGCAAAATTTTGTGGTTGGGGATCATTGAGGAAAACTCTTGAGGAACGTGACCAGATTCGACACTGTGCGGTAAATAAAATTCGGGCCACTGGATAATTTTACAATTTATAATTTTGCATCAACCAGCATGAGTACGATTTAACCTTGCCAAAAGGCAATTATGTTACAAAAATAAAATGAAGGAACGACTCGTTTCAGCACTAGTACAAAACAAATTGTTAAATTACTACGTTACGTCCGTCTCTCTCTCTCTGTATTTAAAGGTTCATGGTGGGATGACGCGTTGGTAACTGGCGAGGGTCGCCGGGATGACCGTAGCTGTAGCTCGTACGACCGGGGATGATCGTAGGCGAGCTGTTGGGTCCTGGGTTGTCCGACCGGGCCGAGATCAGATCGGCAGCGGCGAGGTATAGTGGAGGTTTTTCTAACAGCAATCCACACCAACGTTCACTTTAAGGTCTCTCTTTATATTATTTTACTTCATGGGGTGTCACTCGCCAACTCGCCTCGTTCATTGGTCGCCGAATCGGGTGATTCGGCCACGTGGGTCCGAATCAGGCACAGTATCATAATACACGCAGTGGCGCACCGCACCACGCACACCAGTCAACAGTAAACAAATAAAATACCTGAAGAAATATTAGAACGCATGAAAAAAAAAATATTTAAAACCAGATTAATTTGCGCAATATGCGCAATATGCGCAAAAGTGACTAACTACACTGTTCTGTCACAATATTGTAATAACCAGCTCAGAAGGACAGGAAGTCTGTTCACATTTTTATCAGAGTTGTTCACAAACTGAGACTGGGGATCCTTGAGTTGTTGGTACATATTAAAAATAATGATAAAATGACAAATAAGTGCGGAGGAATGGACAGATAATTAGAGCAATTTTGCCAGCTCTTAGGGCAAATTGTGTGACCGACGGAACCCTGAAAGGCATCATAACAGATGGACGAGGCAATTATACTAAAAGGAGATGCTTATTGTAATTGATTAAGTGACTCTCGGAGCGGGAGAAAGCTAACAGATGGTGTTTATTTTGGCGAACAAGTAATCTCAAAACAACTGTGAAAACAAGGGAGCCGCAATATAAATAAGAGAGCAGATAAAGGAAGAGTTAGATATAGGGGATTATATAGAGGAGACGGCTGGGGAGAGCGATGGTGCAGGTCCACAGAGACGGACGCAGGTCCAAGTTACGGGGGCCGAAACAATTTTTATATGCAGTTATAGAGGAGATATAGAGGAAGTCAAGTTGGAGAGAGTTAGTCGTGTGGATTGGAGACGGACGTGTCAGCGGGGAGAGATCATAGGATGGTAGGCCAAGCTACGTGGCCGAGAATAATCAGCTGGACATCAGTCGTCAACAGTTGGTGGGAGTTTCATCATGGAGGTCTGTCTGAAAGCAGAATTGTTTGAATTCGTCGAGAGGGTGACGTCGTCAAGAGTGTGAGTGCATCCTGGGGACTTTTAAGCCTGTATGAAGTGAGTGTGTGGACCAAAGCGCGTGTAAGTTTAATTTTATGAATTAATAATTGTAAATTGCTAATAAAGGGTAAAAAGTGTCATATTTCGTTTCATTCGTTTTAATAGTTTCATTTGTATCACTCGTTTCAATCATTTCGTTTTTCATTTATTGTAACTGTATTTGTTTAATTGTAACATTTTGTACCGTTTCTTTATCAACCCGGTAAAGACCATGAGGGTACCGAGTCCAATTATTTAAAATTTATCTAAGTTAAATAAAATTTTTTTGATTTGATAAAATTTCATTATTTGTGTAATTGTAAATTGTGTAATAAATGATAATTGATTGTTTAAATTATTGGTACCGTTATTTATTTCATTAGTCGTTATTATAATATATTATTTCCATTTTGAAAATTCTTGGATAATCTTTAAATCTAAAATTTCCTCATCACATGATATATATTTTTTTCCTTTCTTTTCCCGAATCAACAAACTCACAACCGTCAATATTTTATCCATTGCAATTGAATTTCATAAACGCGAGCTTAATTAAAGAGCGCAAGAAGCGGAGGAGACGAAAACACACGTATACAAGAGTTTCTAAACATCAACAAAAAAAATTCAACACTGTCCGTTTTTTTTTCAGCTGTGACAAATGCTTTCTTTTTCCCTTCCAGTGTTCCAATAGAAAGGAAGAATGTGATGTGTTACATTCTTTTGTATATATCTTTTTTTTTACACACACTCGTTACTAGCCACTCGGTTTAAAGGAGGAGGGAAAAAAAGAGGAGGCAGAAGACTAAAAGAACAGCAACACTGTAAAAAAATAGAGGGGGTGGGGGAGAGGAAAACCACAGCTTACACAGTCAACGAAATGCATCGGCGAATTCCTACAAAAGTCTGTGTAAATACTCACGATCAAAGAGCTCAATAGTGATATATCTTCAATATTCGTGTAGCATCTATGGACATCGCTTAGCTTTACACTCAAGGGCAGATGTAAGTATCTGTGAAGTTTTTTCCCACCTTAATTCCTTGAATAACACAATGGGACATTTCCCGAAAGCCACAAGTGACACTAAGATAAACAATAATAATAATAATACAAGCAAAAACACCGAAATCATTAATAAAGTCGAAGACGAAATCGTAAATTTGTTTTCAAGTGATATCGATACGTGCATCGACTGCCGAAAACTTCTTAAATACTCGAATTGAACTTTTCCTGCAAGAGATATTGGAAAATTATATTTAAGTTAATCTGATAATTATAATTTAATAAATTAAATCAGACCAAAAAAGAAACAGAAGATATTATTCAACTGAAACTGAACATTGCGACGTTTCGTCACACTATTTTTTATTACTTCACCTCAATAAGCAGAATTTATACAATAAAATACGACATGTAACATTGACAATATTCTAGTTAATTTAAACACACTTCTAATATTGTTAATACAATTATCGTTTTGGCAAATAAATAAATAATTCAGCCAAAAATGACAGAAAAATGTTATTAATAAATTAAACCGAAACAAAAAAGAAATCAGTTCATGACCGTTTCGTCCAGAATTTCAAGGGACTTCTTCAGGAAAACAGGTAATGTTCGCTTTGACTGTTTTCCCATGAAGGAGTCCCAAAATGTTTCAAGAAACGTCTAATTAATTTATAAATTGCTCTGACATCTAATTTTAACACACACTCACACATGTTATATATATATATTTATATATATATATATATATATATATATATATATATAGTACCCAATGCCCGACTTACCCGATACAGGTTTTTCTAAGGTTTTCCCTGCATTTCTTTAGGCGAATGCCGGGTAGGATCCTTAAATCATAGCCCGGGGCCCCCTAGTTAACCCTTGGCTACCTTCCTCTACCCTTCCGCATCCCCCCTTTCAAATCCCTTCCTATGCTATTAAAGGGGAGTTGCCCAAAGTGGATCACCCTCATGTAGCCTGTTGCCCTAAATAATAATGTAATTAACTACTTCATTGTCAATGTTACATTTCAAATTTATTGCACAAATTTATCTTCTTTGGCCTGTGATGTAATAAATTAAAGCCGAAAAAAAAGGTATTATTCAACTGAAATTGAACATAATATTTCGACGTTTCGTCCACTATTTTTATACATCATCAGGTAATACAAGTAAATAAGCAGAATTTATACAATAAATACGAAAAGAAACATTGACAATATTCTAATTAACACACTTAATACAATTTGGTAATTATCGTTTGATAAATAAATAAATAATTCAGCCAAAAATGACAGAAAAATTTTATTAATAAATTAAACAGAAACAAAATAAATCACTTCATGACGTTTTCGTCAACACATTTGAGGGCTTCTTCAGGTAAACAGGTAACGTGGACTTTGGACTTTATTTCCTGAAGACGGCCCCTTAAAATTGTGGACGAAACGTCATGAAGTGATTTTTTTTTTGGTTTTAATTTATTAATAATTTTTTCTGACGTTTTTGACTAAATTCTTTATTTAGCAGACGATAATTGCCATGTTCTATTAAAAATATTAGAAATGTCCACGAAAATAATATTTCTTAAAAAAACCAACCTCGAAACTGATGAGGTCGCAAAATAAGCGACGAAACGTTGTTAATTTAATTAATTAATTATTTTTTCCGGCTGATGGTTTTTAATTTAATAGTTTTCTCAATAGTCAGGATATATTTCCAGTCTTATATAACAACATTATAAAATAACCTAATTAATAATAATAATAAATTAAACATTAGTAAAATTTTACCAATGCCATTCAGATCAATTTCCATTAATCACTCACCCCATTAATTTTTATTTTTACTCATGAAGGGTGTCGATTTTTAAAAAAAATTATTACTGCAGATAAGTGAAGAATATTAATGTAATTATAATAAATTAACAGAAAATTAGTCAGGATAATTTTTATTATTTAAAAGAAACACTTGAAACTGATAAAGGGTTGCAAAATAAGCGACGAAACGTTGTTAATTTAATTGATTAATTATTTTTTCATGACTTAAAATTGGCTGTAGTTTTTTTTATTTATTTATTAATTTTCTCAATAGTAAGAATATTTTTCCAGCCTTATATAACATTATAAAATAACCTAATTAATAATAATAATAATAAATTATACATCAGTTAAGTTTTATCAATTCCATTCAGTTCTGTTTCCTTTAATCACTCATCCACTTCAAGTTTCATTTTGACTCATGGAGGGTTAAAATTGTTATTACTGCAGATTACTCAAGAATATTAATGTAATTATAATAAATTAACAGCAAATTAGTCAGGATAATTTTTATTATTTAAAAGAAACACTTGAAACTGATGAGGTCACAAAATAAGCGACGAAACGTTGTTGATTTAATTGATTAATTATTTTTTCATGACTTAAAAATTGGGTAGAGGTTTATTTATTATAGATTATTATTTATTATTTCCCTCTCTTTAACAAGTCAGGAGTAATTTTTTCATATTTTCCAGTGTTGCCAAGAGTCGTGGGAAGAAGACCAGAGCGATCTCTCTCTGAGAGTCAGTCGCCTTCCGCTCCATGTTTTTCAATTATGTTTTCGCCCTCTATAGACTTTACGGTGACGTGAACATTAATGTGCTAGCCACACGCACATTTTGAAACGTGTACCTCCAGGGGGGGGGGGTGAGGTGGTGGTGGAGGTGGGAGGAGCTTTATGCAAATGAAGGAGTTCCATCTCTATGATGACTTCTACGGCCCTCCAGTGCGCGCTGAAACGGAGCGAAAAGCAATAACTTGAGACAACACGACGGTAATTCCGGTCACTTCGACCTATTTACGACGAGTCGTTTGTGCGACGATCTAAAGAAAATATAAATATTAAATCATATTAAAAAAATGAAAACGACACGATTAAGACAGACAGACACCGGCAGCACCACCACGAAAACGTTAAATTCATCTAGTCGTGCGTGGCAACACTGTTAACCGTACATCCTGGTCAACTCTTTATAGACGTACAAAATTACCAAGTACATTATTAAACACTTGATGACGTCATACAGACATTTTTTTTTAAAAAAAAATATATTGCCACGACGTTTCGATACCTTTTTTGTATCATCTTCAGGTATTTTTCTAAAGATGAGGAAATTTACAAATGATTATAGTATAATTTTTTGAAAAAACGTTCCCAGCAACACAAATCACTTCAATTCATTTCCCATGTCACAATAAAAAAAATCCATGGACGCACAGTACGTATAATAAAAATAAAACTAATCAAAATTTCGTTCCAAAAATATATATATATATATATATTTAAACTATAGTCTGATATTACCACTTCAGTCGCCTTTATTTGGCTGTCTTTATTATTATTAATTTTCCTCATTTATCACCTTACAATATTTTATCATTGAGTTTTCTCAACTCTGACCACTGTGCAGTTGTGTCGCTCTTGCGTTGCTTTTTTTTTTCTCTTGCACACCTGAAGAAAGGAACAAGGCTCCCAGAAACGGTTGCTTTGATATTTATATTATCACTTTATTTTATTCGGCTGTATTTTTAATTATTAAAAATATATCCGAATATAGTTTCCATATTTTTTTGGAACGAAATTTTGATTTGTTTTATTTTTATTATCCGTACTGTACGTCCATGGTTTTTTTTTTTTGATACATGAAAAATGAATGCCAACATTTTCTTTTTGCACCTGAAGGAGGAACAAGGCGTCCTGAAGTGGTGTTTGGGTATTTATATTATAACATCTCTCCTATGTATTTCGCCATTTTTCTTAGTATATATATATATATACAGCAAACTCCTCAAGAGTTGTCCGCTATTCCTATTGGAATAGTCGGCCAACTGCCTCCTAAACTGGTCGAGGCACGGAGAAGGGAATGCTGCGTCCCCACAGCAAACTCCTCTCCCGCTATCGGAAGGGCGTGGGACAAGTACCCAATGCCCGACCTACCCGATGCAGGTTTTTCTAAGGTTTTCCCTGCATTTCTTTAGGCGACTGCCGGGTAGGATCCTTAAACTATAGCCCGGGGGCCCTAGTTAACCCTTGGCTACCTTCCTCTACCCTTCCGCATCCCCCCTTCCAATCCCTTCCTATGCTATTAAAGGGGAGTTGCCCAATGTGGATCACCCTCATGTAGCCTGTTGCCCTAAAAAAATAAAATAAAAAAACTCCTCTCCCGTCATCGGAAGGGCGTGGGACAAGTACCAAATGCCCGACCTACCCGATGCAGGTTTTTATAGGGTTTGTCCTGCATTACTTTTAGGCGAATGCCGGGTAGGATCCTTAAAATATAGCCCGGGGGCCCTAGTAACCCTTGGCTACCTTCCTCTACCCTACCGCATCCCCCCTTTCAAATCCCTTTCCTTTGCTATAAGAGGGGAGTCGCCACCTTGTGGATTACAGTATACATAGCCTGTCTACACCCAATATATATATATATATATATATATCAGTGTTATTAAATTTGTTTGAGCGTAAGAGTGATCAGACGTAAGTTATGTATCTGTTATTGTCCCTGAATAACTGATAGACAATGATATCGTTTAAAAAAAAGGGTGACGTCACTTTACAGCAGCCTGTGATTTTTTTTATTCTCTTACAAGCGTGAAGGGAAATAGTGTAACTGTTCCGTTGTAAGAATAGTTAACGACAGGGAATTACTTTTATTAAAAGAGCGGTAAAGAAGAGTTCGTGGAAGCCTCATGGTTGTATCAAAATAACAGTAATGAATGATAAGCTGTAATAGAGACGGGTGGCTCTGGAAGGGAAGTAAGTTCTGGAGTTACGGTGAAAGGAGGAGGAGGAGGAGAAAGAGTGTACAGTATGATTTACGTCGCTGCCGCTGGAGATCGATAGAGGCGCAACGCAGCACCACGCACCTGTTGTCTATACGTTGCTCTCTTTACAAACATTCCCACCGTTTAAATGTCCTACCATGGGCCCAAACCCATCAGTCGCCACAATAACCACTCGTCACATTTATTTATAACAAATGTTGTCGCATTGAGCAGTTAACTCAGGTGGTGGTTGAAGATGGAAGTACAAAGTCACGTGATCAGTCAGTCAGTTCCGGGGCGAAAACCGAAGACACGGGAATAAAAAAAAACCTTCAACCCCCAATAACAATATCGTTGTTCACGTTTAATCATAAAGGCGAAAAAAATGAATAAAATAAACGGTAAAAATCTTCCCAGTATCACTTCAAATAAAACTTTTTAATACCTTGATCCATTAAATTTTATTAAAATACTCTGATGAACCATCCCCTCGTCCCCCCCCACTCTGAGAAGCAGGAGACAATTTATATACTGCAATGTTATCTGTGACCGATATTTTAAATAATTATACATTATCTTTTTATATGAAAATTACTTATTAACTTTGATCCGGAAGAATATCTTTGTGGATTGTTCAAAGAGAACTTTTTGGTTCTGTTTTGTAAAGAAGTTGGAACTTCTTCTGTTAGAAAATAACAACAAAGAAAGTGAACCGAATTTTTAAAAATAATTATACATTATCTTTTTATATGAAAATTATTTATTAACTTTTTTTCGGAAGAATATCTTTGTGGATTGTCCAAAGAGGAGTTTTTGGTTGAAATTCTGGTTTGTAACGAAGTTGGAAAATAGCAACAAAAAAAAGAGAAGCGAAATATATTTAAAATAATTATACATTATCTTTTTACGTGAAAATTATTTATTATCTTTGTTTCGGAAGAATATCTTTGTGGATTGTCCAAAGACGAGTTTTTGGTTGAAATACTGTTTTGTAAAGGAGTTGGAACTTCTTCTGTTTGAAAATAACAACAAAGAAAGTGAACCGAATTTTTAAAAATAATTATACATTTATCTTTTTATGTGAAAATTATTTATTAACTTTGTTTCGGAAGAATATCTTTGTGGATTGTCCAAAGACGAGTTTTTGGTTGAAATACTGTTTTGTAAAGGAGTTGGAACTTCTTCTGTTTGAAAATAACAACAAAGAAAGTGAACCGAATTTTTAAAAATAATTATACATTTATCTTTTTATGTGAAAATTATTTATTAACTTTGTTTCGGAAGAATATCTTTGTGAATTGTTCAAAGAGGAGTTGTTGGTTTAAATTGTGTTTTGTAAAGAAGTTTCAGCTTAATAAATAAATAATTTTTTATTCAGTTTCAAAAAAACTGTCTATAATTTTTTTTAAACAAAGGTAAAAAGATAATTTTCACTCTAAAAGATATTATGTATATATTTTTAAATATAGGTCACAGATAACATTGTATCAGCCGGCCAAAGTAAGTAAGTAAAATGACTCCCCGCTGCTCAGAGAAACACTGGAATTTTTGGTGACCGGAAAAATAATTTTCCGTTCATTTTATTTTAATTGAATAAATTTACGTCTCACTGAAAATTAATAATAAGAAACATAGGCAAATACAGACCAGATGAGTGATGACGTAAATACCACACAATAACTTTTCTTAGTATCCTTGTTCCTTTCTTCAGGTGCTAAGGAGAGCCAAGAGCAACACAACCGCACTGGCCTTGGCTTTTGAGTTTTGTCAACTCACGAATACATTGGATTTCATTGCATCAATGTTAACAAACATACCTTCGAATTTCTGCTTAAATATACTCCTTGAGTATTGCAAGGATATAATTGTCCCTCACTCTTAAGACATCACCAAAGATTAAATTGATGAAATTCTTAGCCAGATTCACAACGTAAACAAATAGTCGCCATATTGGAGTCACTAAACATGGCGACAGAAAATTAACTTACATTTCCCGAAAGGTTCGTAAAGTATTTAGCATTGTTTCTTTATTATCATTGGATGGAGTATTACTGGATAAAATAATACTTTTTTATTTAATGACAATATTTCTGCTTTACTTGATTACGGAAAAAGGAACTATTTCCTTTGTTCGTCGCGTAGTTACGTCTCTCTCTCTCTCTCTCCCTCGCCCTCGCGCGTGTGCTGTGACGTCATGATTTATTGACGCACAGTAATTTAACACAAGATGATGAAATTTTTTAATTACAATTCTTTCCACCTTTATGCTACTGGTGTCTCCCCCCTTCATAGTACCATTGAGGTGTTTTGAAGTATATATGTACCAATTTTTGTTTCAATGTGTCCGTGCGTTTACATATGTATAGAGATTAACTTAAATACATACACACATACATCTTTTTTTTATTATATAGATTTAAAATTGTTTTAAGATAGTGTTTACCCAAATGAAGGACAGTGGAGCTGTAAATTGATCAGGCAAAAACAAGGAGGATGGAGACGGAAAACATGAAACGACGGTCGAAATGATTACAAAAATAGATTTGTGAATAAAATCCAAATTTTCCACCGATGGTCGATATTTTTGAGAGAAGCGGCGAGCCGTTTGCAGGGTGATGAACAGTTTCCCGTAGTACCGCAAGTACTTGTGAATGCCCTCGGTGCAGTTGTGCAGGCGACGGACGCTCCGTTGAGCGTGGTCTGGCTGTTCACTCGTACGTCCCACTCGCTTTGATTCAATTACGGTCACTTACGCGAGTTCTCAAGCTCTCTCCGCGTCACCAGTCATCATCATCATCATCATCGGCTTTCCCTCTGTGAGGATCAGGTTCAATCACTCTTACCAGACCACGATGCTTCCAGAAAATAAAATAAAAACTGAAAGGCTTTTAATACGTACTGAAACAAAATCGACCAATCCGGTATAAATCGATTCTGTTCAATTCGATATCAATAGCTCCTTACTCTCCATGAATTGTTGCTGGTTTCCAAGTCGGAACTGCGATTTCTCGGAAACAGAAGTCGGGGAGAATATCGACGATAGTAGAACCATTTTTGCAGAGATAGTAGTCAAAGACAGGTCAAAGACATTTGACAATGATGAGATAACCTTACTATTCAGATCATTAAGCAAATTCCATTTTCTTCGAGTAGATAAATGGAGAAAAAAGGAATTAAAATCCAGGAAACAAAAAAAAAACAGAAAGAAAGAGGCAGGCCAAAGAGATGACAAGGAAGTTCGTCTAGAAGATCAGAATTTTTTTTATGGCAAGAGGCTTCATGAGGGTAATCCAAATGGTGGCAAAGCCCCTTTAATAGAATAGGGAGGGATTAGAAATGGCGGGGGGATGCGGAAGGGTAGAGGAGGGTAGCCAAGGGTTAACTAGGGACCCCGGGATATGTTTTAAGGATCCTACCCGGCAAATCACCTAAAAGTGATGCAGGACAAACGCTAGAAAACCTACATTAGGTAGGTCGGGCTATTGGTACTTGTCCCACGCCCTTACGATGGTGGGAGAGGGGTTTTCTGTGGGGCCGCAGCTTTCCCCTTATTTTTTTGTAGTTGTAGAGCGGCTATGTATAGGATAATCCACATAGTGGCATAGCATAGAAATAGGATTTGAAAGGGGGTTTGAGGAAAGGAAGAGGAAGGTAGCCAAGGACAACTAGGGGCCCCAGGGATATGTTTTAAGGATCCTACCCGGAAAATCACCTAAAAGTGATGCAGGACAAACCCTAGAAAAACCTAAATTATGTAGGTCGGGCTCTTGGTACTGGTCCCACGCTCTTACGATGGTGGGAGAGGGGTTTTCTGTGGGGTCGCAGCTTTCCCCTTATTTTTTTTGTAGTTGTAGAGCGGCTATGTATAGGATAATCCACATAGTGGCATAGCATAGAAAGAAGGATTTGAAAAGGGGGATGCTGAAGGGAAGAGGAAGGTAGCCAAGGGATAACTAGGGGCCCCGGGATATATTTTAAGGATCCTACCCGGCAAATCGCCTAAAAGTGATGCAGGACAAACCCTAGAAAAACCTAAATTACGTAGGTCGGGCTCTTGGTACTGGTCCCACGCTCTTACGATGGTGGGAGAGGGGTTTTCTGTGGGGTCGCAGCTTTCCCCTTATTTTTTTTGTAGTTGTAGAGCGGCTATGTATAGGATAATCCACATAGTGGCATAGCATAGAAAAAGGATTTGAAAAGGGGGGTGCTGAAGGGAAGAGGAAGGTAGCCAAGGGATAACTAGGGGCCCCGGGGATATGTTTTAAGGATCCTACCCGGAAAATCACCTAAAATTGATGCTGGACAAACCCTAGAAAACCTACATCAGGTAGGTCGGTCTCTTGGTACTTGTCCCACGCCCTTCTGATGGTCAATTTGTACCTCTCCTTTCCAACTCACATTTCCGAGTGTAAATACTTTAAAAGAATTATATTGTTGACATTTTAATGAACGAATAAACGTCAGTTTTATTAGTCGTTGGATAATCTTGTCTGTGTGTGTGTGTGTGTGTGTGTGTACAGCCCAGTATTTTAACTCGGAAGGTTTCACCCGACTGAGATCCGCTAAAATTTACATAGCTAAATAAAACTGTGCGCGCGTCTCGGAACGAAATTCGTCCTCGAGGTCGCAAGCCTCTCGCTCTTTTTTTTTATCTTCCTCCCACGTCATCTGCCACGACGGAGGGTCGCAGTAGTAAAACATTTCCATTTTCCCAGCGAGCAAGCGTTTTAATAATTTGTGGCACGTAATTTATTTGTTTTGTTGTCTTTCTCCCCCCCCCCTCTTTTGTAAATAAAACACAAAATTGCCTGATCTTCTTCTCCATTGCAGCGTTTGTTTCTTTTTCATCTTTCGCAGTTTACGGTTCAGATGCGTTTGTATTTTTATTTTTTTTTTCCCCGTCGTCTGCTACATCTTGACAATCACCAGTTTTAAAAGGGGGAGGGGGGGATGGGGTGGGGGTGGTGGTGGTGGTTCGGGCAATTACAGCGATGAAAGCTCAGCTGTACGAGTGCATTAAGGGCGTATTTCCAGCCAGATGCATGCCGCCTTTGTTCTGCCGTCATTAACTAGATCAAAGAAAACGCTCCCTTACAAGAGTGTAATTCGCAGATAAATCCTCACCATTAAACTCTTTGTCTGAGTGTAAACAGTGGAACGCGAGCGAAGAGTCCGTCGTCGTACTGTTGTCTCGAGAGAAGAGAAGAGAGGGAGTTCTTGTTAGTTGCGCACAAGAAGAGGCGAAACATTCACTCATCGAGATGGCCGAAGCCTACGACGCCAGTCCTCGTGCTTACTGTATTATTATTATACTAGCTGGGTGCCCGGCGTTGCTCGTGTACTTATTTATATAAACTCGAAAAAGTATTTAATTGAATACTTAAATATATTCCTTGAGTACTTCAGGATATAATCGTCACTCAGTCTTCATACATTACGAAATATTACATTGATGAAATTGTTAGCTGGACTCACAACTAATACAGCGCGAAAATTAACTTACATTTTGCGCAAGGATGGTAAAGTAATTCGTATTCTTCTTTATTACCATTCGATGGAGTATTGCTGAAGAAAATATTTCTGCTTTATTTCATTCCTAATAAAGGAAATATTTCCTTTGTTCGTTGCGTAGTAACGTCTTTCTCCCGCGTGACGTCATTGTCTCTTGGCGCGCAGTAATTTAATATTTAATGATCACGGTTTTTAATTATAATTCTTTCCACATGTATGCTAGGCGTTTCTCACCCTCACAGTACCGTTTCTCGTGTTTTGAAGAATTTGTGTACCAATTTTTGTTGCAATCTATCCACGCTTTTAAATTTGTATAGAAATTAACGTAAATACATACATACATACATACATACAAATATACATCCTTTTTTATTATATAGATAACGTTAATAAAAATAATATCAAAATAAAATACAGTTCTTAAAATTTATACAGATTTTTTTAAGTTCTTATAAAATAGAGAATTTCATTTACTGTCGGTCTGGGGAAAGATAAGCTTCTACGTCCTCAAACCGATTATGACGTCACCACCAAATATCATATGTAACATCTGTAAGAGGATGACGGATAAATACAACCTCATCCAATGTGTTGTTAGTCAAGCGTTGGTACACGCAAAAATAGTTCGACTTACCTGTATAATAAAAAAAAATCTATATTTGTATGTATGTATTTACGTTAATCTTTATACATATTAAAACTCGTGGGCAGATTGCAAAAAAAAACTTGGTACACATATACTTCAAAGAACGAGAAACGGTACGGTGTGGGGGGGGGGGGCGAACGGGGGGTGTGAAACCCCTAGCAAAAAAGATGGAAAGAATTATAATTGAAAAACGTGACAATTTTGTGTTAAAATACTGCGCGTCAGGGACCGTGACGTCAAGCGAAAGAGAGAGAGAGAGAGAGAGAGACGTTACTGCGCGACGAACAAAGGTAAATAGTTCCTTTATCCGTAATGAAATAAAGCAGAAATATTTCCATCGAATAAAAAAGGATAGTTTTATCCATTAATACTCCATTGAATGCTAATAAGAAAACAATACTAAATACTTTACGATCCTTGCGGAAGACGTAAGTTAATTTTCGTCGCCATGTTTAGTGACTCCAATATGGCGACTATTTGTTTACATAATTGTGAATCTCGCTGTTTCATCAATTTAAGCTTTCGTAATGTCTGAAGACTGAGGGGCAATTATATCCTGCAGTACTCCAAGGAGTATATTTAAGAAGAAATTCTGAGGTGTGTTTGTTGGGACTGATGCAATAAAATTCAGTGTATTTTACAGCTGTTCAATTGATGCACTATCGCTGGAAAGTGTGTAGGGAACCAGGAAAAGTTAGATTTAGCTTAAATCACTCTCTGACTAATGTAGAATTAAATAATTATTAGGGGTTATATAAAGAATTACACGGGCAACGCCGGGCACCAATGTTTGTTCTGAATCCTTTCTCTTCGACAAATATATTTCATTCTGCAGTGAACCTCAGAAAGCAGTCATTGCTGTTGCATTTGGCGACTCTTCCTCCCCCCTCCCTCCCTACCCCTCCCCCGCGACGAATCACGCTATAACTGGAATTATTATTAAATCACTAGCTGGGTGCCCGGCGTTGCCCGAGATGTCATTTATCAATAATCCCCGATATGACTCCAATTTCGGCTGCTTTTGCGCAATTTTTATGTAACGCTACTCGAACCCTAATCATTATAATTAACTCTGAAAAATATTTCTTCAACGCAAATATCTGCCGTGTTTGCAATGTTCCAAAATTTGCACCCCGCTACCCCTGCATCTGAGGGGTAAATGCCAATTTGAATGTCGTAACTAAACACAGTGACTTCCGTAACCTTTGATTTGACTCCAATCTCGGTTGTATTCGCGTTATTTTACTGTAAAGCATCTCCACTCCTAACCCGAAGGGTGTCCTTTTCACAGTGCGTAGGGGATGGAAATTGTATTCAGATAACATTGGTAGAAACACTATCAATATCTTTGACCCCTAAAAATATTTATCCGACTCAAATATCGGCTGTTTTAGTATGTTTAAATATTTCCACCCCCGCTTCTGGGGGTGGAAGACGCGTCTCACCCCAACAGTGTTTGTTTCCTGGTCGCAACGAACACGTGTTCGAAATTTGGTGAAAATTGCTCGACTGGTGTAGGTTTGTATTTTATTTAGAAAACGTTTGTATGGGAAATAGAAAAGGGCTGTTTTTAGGGTTTTCCCGGAAATTATTCGATTTTTTCTCGCCTTGTAAACCTTCCCTAGACCTCCACGAACATTTCAAGACTAAGATAAGATAAATCCGTTCAGCCGTTCTCGAGTTTTAGTGAGACTAACGAACAGCAATTCATTTTTATATATATAGATAGATTACCCGCCAAAGACGATATCAACGTAACCAACTGTGATGATTTGTTTAGTTATTCATCAGGAGCGATGTTTGACGCGTTCACATATTCATACCCGCTGACGCCATATTCCACGCACTACAACATATGCTGGCAGGTATTGTACGGCCTTGTCCATACACAGGTTTAATCCGCGGCCTGATTGTTCATGTCGCCTTTGGAACTTGTATGGTGGGATACGATGTGGACAACTTGTTCATCAACACGGTCGAGTTGCCAGCACGGACAAAATTTTTGGACGTGGTTTTCCTGGCGTGGTATTTCTCAATAACTCAGCTCGTGAAGTTTCACTAAATACGCACGTATCCTAATGAATTACTCTAAAACTATGATCGTATAATGGTTGATAATAAAACAATTTTTAAAGAAGAGAATCAAAAATGTAGAATGCAGTCTTTCTCGGTGTAGAGAATGAAAAAAGTCTTCTCGGGCTTGCTTCTAACAGTATGAACAATTGTATTAACACTATTGCTAGAAGACGATGGCAGTAAACTTCATCGAAACGTCGCGAATATAATTGTTTACTCATAATACAAAGAAAAAGATTTTTAAATATATTTTTAGACAGAAAATAATAATAATAATAATACTTTTCACTTCACGAATCTTTTTTTGTAGGTGTAGACAGGGTAATCAACATGGTGCCAACTCCCCTCTTATAGCATAGGATGGGATTTGAAAGGGGGGGGGGTAGAGGAAGGTAGTCAAGGGTTAACTAGAGGCCCCCGGGCTATGGTTTAAGGATCCTACCCGGCATTCGCCTAAAGAAATGCAGGGAAAACTCTAGAAAAACCTGCATCAGGTAGGTCGGGCATTGGGAACTTGTCCCACGCCCTTCCGATGGCGGGAGAGGAGTTTTCTGTGGGGACGCAGCATTCCCTTCTCCGTGCCTCGACCAGTTTAGGAGGCAGCTGGCCGACTGTTCCAATAGGAATAGCGGACAACTCTTACCGTGTGCCCAAGGTCTGCAACCCCGGAACATACACTTCTCAAAACAGGCCGAGGTGCCTGGACATGTGCGAACATTAGTTCAAAAACGGAGAGAGGAGAAGGCATCCCCAAAGGTAGCCTCCTCCAGGAGCTATCTGGGAAGGTTCAGCTGCGAGAGAATCCTCTCACAAGCTTCCTTGCGACTTCACGAATCTATTTATATTATTCTTAAATTTCCCGGTTGGAAGATTCTGCTGCAGGAAAATTGTTCCAATCGCCTATCGATGTATTTATTTCCCTACGACTGTTTTTGTGGCCTCGTTTTGATTTTAAAATTTGTGAATTTAAGTTTTCCGATCTCATCCACGCTGTGTTATTTGTTTATTATTTAAAAAGAGCGTCACCTCTGCCTGTTTTTGAGAGGTGTATGTTCCGGGGTCACAGACCTTGGGCATACCGAAAGTGTTTTTGCCTGTTCCCATTGGAACAGTCGGCCAGCTGCCTCCTAAACTGGTCGAAGCACGGAGAAGGAAATGCTGCGTCCCCACAGCAAACTCCTCTTCCGCTATCGGAAGGGCGTCGGAAAAGTACCCAACTATAGCCCGGGGGCCGTAGTTAACCCTTGGCTACCTTCCTCTACCCTTCCGCATCCCCCCTTACCAATCCCTTTCAGCGCTATTAATGGGGAGTTGCCACCATGTGGATTACCCTCATGTAGCCTGCCTGTTACCTAAAAAAAACCCCTCTCTCTCGGAAGATTTTCTAGGCCTTCATTGATATTTTTTTTCCTTTATAAAGATGGCAGCAACGTGCTTCATTGCTCGAGTATGGGACGACACAGCATGTTCTTTTGATTTGTCGATCCCATTTTTTTTAAAATATTCGCATTACAAAATGTAAGTATTTCCAGGGGTTCTGGAGAATCAGAATTGACTTGTTCTTCTCACCATATATTTTGAGTTCTAAATGATTCGTAAATATTTTCTGTGTCCGAAATGTTTTGGTTCACGTACAGGGAAAAAAATACCTTTCAATCGAAGCTCGACACTGAAGGATATGAAACTCAATTAAAAAATATTCTGCTAGAGACTCGCACAAGTCCTGATTAACTGATCGGAGAGAATCCTCGTGAAATGACCCTTTAACCCTTACTATTGACTCGAAGACAATGTCAGCCTAAAACAAACGGCAGCGCGTGATCTGTCCGCATCCGTCTCGACCAGAGGCATGTATCACGGAACATGAATAGGGGGTCTCCAATCAGCCGTGGAGAAAGGGACGTCAAAAGAAAATGTCGAGGCCATTATGCATGCGTCCGATCCAGCAGACAAGTTGCGACAAAAGAGGCCCATCAACGAGACACGGAAATGTGGTTTGCACGATGCTCCAACAGACACGAACTACTTTGCGACACGTCAGCGGGCGATGCAGAGTGACCCTACGACGCCCAGGACTTCAGCAACCAGGCCAAATAACAATAATCTCAGGGATTTGTATTCAAAACACTCAAGACTCATAAGCAATAGTATGGATTAATAAGAAAGATAGCCAAGTACAGACAAAATAAGTGACAATATAATAATAATAATAAATGAATAAGAAAGATAACCAATACGGACAAAATAAGTGATAATATAATAATAATAATAATAATAATAATAATAATAATAATAATGAATAAGAAAGATAGCCAATATGGAAAAAATAAGTGATAATATAATAATAATGAATGAATAAGAAAGATAACCAATACGGACAAAATAAGTGATAATATAATAATAATAAGTGAATAAGAATGGTAGCCAATACAGACAAAAAAGGGTCATATAAATATTACAGACAAAATATGTGATAAGATAATAATAATAATGAATGAATGAATAAGAAAGATAGCCAATACGGACAAAATAAGTGATAATATAATAATAAATGAATAAGAAGGGTAGCCAATACAGACAAAATACGTGATAATATAATAATAATAATGAATGAATGAATAAGAAAGACAGCCAATACGGACAAAATAAGTGATAATATAATAATAATGAAGGAATAAGAAAGATAACCAATACGGAAATAATAAGTGATAATATAATAATAATAAGTGAATAAGAAGGGTAGCCAATACAGACAAAAAAGGGTCATATAAATATTACAGACAAAATATGTGATAAGATTATAATAATAATGAATGACTGAATAATAAAGATAGCCAATACGGACAAAATAAGTGATAATATAATAATAAATGAATAAGAAGGGTAGCCAATACAGACAAAATAAGTGATAATATAATAATAATAATAATGAATGAATGAATAATAAAGATAGCCAATACGGACAAAATAAGTGATAATATAATAATAATAATAAGTGAATAAGAAGGGTAGACAATACAGACAAAAAAGGGGTAATATAAATACCACACTGCAACGTTTCTCTGAGATCCACGTCCCTTTCGTCAGGGTGCTAAGAAGACCCTAGAGCGACACAACTGCACTGGTCAGTTGACAACAATCAAGAAAACGACTAAAACTTAACGTCAATGGGGGAGCCGAAGGTTTTAGCATAACAATAAAGGATCATAACAATTATTGAGTTTCAAAAGTGTCTGTCTATACGTTAACAGCTGAGATGTTGGACTTAATGAAGAAGCATCTCTGTAATTGTACCTGGTGTCGATGTCTAAAATCTTTGATAAGGGTATTTAAGGGAACGTTTTGTTCCCCCCACGTAGCAGGAATTACAATTAGATCAAGTGATTCTGTAAACAACAAAATGTTTGCTCTAGGTGTCAAGTAGGTCCTTGTGGTAAATTGTAATTCCTGCTACATAGGGCGAACGAAACGTTCCCTTAAATACCAGTATCAAGGAAACTTCCCAACGAAAGGGAATAAAATCCAACACGTTTCTAGTTCTAACATAAGAAAGTTTCTTCTCCAGGTTTTAAATCAACTTGTTCTATTTTAAATCCGTAGTAAAACTTCAAAGTTAAATTCACTGATTATCTTAAAGACTAATTAATTTAATAAAATCCTCTGATCACTCATTCATCGACATTACGAACGTTCCAAATTCTATTCTTTTCTCATATTCGTTGCTTCCTTTTCCTATCAGTTCCGTACTATTTTACTTTATAACTACACTGCCGAATGTAATCCTTTTTTATATAAATTTCAATTATATATATATATTTTAAGTAATAAAAATAACGTATTTAACTAAAATTAAATATTATATAATAAGAAAGATAGCCAAAAACAGACCAAAGAAGTGATAATATAAATACCACACTGCAACGTTTCTGAGATCCTCGCCCCTTTCTTCAGGTTCTAAGAAGAGCCTAGAGCGACACAACTGTACTCGTCAGTTGGGAAAAACATCAGAATTGTAATTCCAGCTACACAGGGCGAACAAAATGTTCCCCTTAAATACCCGCATCAAGGAACATGAGTCTAATATCAAACTTCCCATTGATAAACAATCTGTTAGTCTCCAAACACAGCATCAATTCGAAACGTACATTAGATTGTCAAAAATGCTAAGAGTTTAGACATTGACCCCAGCCAGGTACAATTCCAGAGATGCTTCACATTAAATCAGACATCACAGCTATTAATGTACAAAACAGACAACTATGAAACTCAACAACTGCTACGGTCCCTTATTGTTAGGCAACCCCTTCGACTCTCCCATTTTCGTTGCGTTTACTTGGCTTTTGAGCTTTGTCAAGTGACGAGTGCAGTTGTGTCCGTCTAGGCACCTCTTAACACCTGTAGAAAAGGAACAAGAATCTAAGAAATGTTATGTGGTATTTATATTATCACTTCTTTTTTGTCTGAACTGGCTTCATTTCTTATTCACAAAGAAATGTTTATCCATGCCGTTGCCGGGATTCGAAGTCTGTGACGTGAGGCAGTCACGCTGATCCCTACACCACAGGAGGTCGGCTATTAAAATTTTTGCTGCGTGTCGTGAGCTCTAAATTGAACTAAGAGCTCAGGTACCTAATTTTAATCACATCTCCCATTCGCCGGTTCACACGGCAAAATAAATTAGGTTTCAAGGTAGCGATTAGAAATTTTGTTATCCGCTAAAACCCCCGCTGGAGAGACGAATGCAAAATTTCGAAAGCTGTTGTTTGATTCACCGGCAAATCCACGCTCCTGTCCGGAGTTTTACTGGTAGTAATCCTCGCTGATCAGAGAGCAGATTGGAAGCGTGAGGAATGTTAATGCCGCGGGGCTTAGGTCGAACCCCGGACTGGACTGGACTGGACAGGGCAGGTAACACGCCGAGGTAATTGCTTTCCAACGGCGACGTAGTTACCACATCCAATAACGGACATCGTGGTCCTGTGAGCCGAGGGATAGAAGAAAAATCCCGGCAGAAGACCACACGGACGATTAAACTCGCATCGTCTTAATATGGAATAAAAGGTAAACAGAGAAATGAAGTGTTGACCTGGCTTTTATTATAAAACTCTACTTCACAAAACAATTAAATCCCAAAGAATCTGAATATCTAATTTTCGTTACTAAGCACATTCTCCGATTAAATAATTAAATACGGTTTAGAACAGATCTAAAAAAGGATGTACGTTTGTATGTATGTAAGTATTTACGTTAATTTCTATACAAATAAAACGAGTACACAGTTTGAAACAAAAATTGGTACACGTATTCTTGGAAACACGATAAACAGTACTGTGGGGGTGAGAAACCCCTAGAATGAAGGTTGAAAGAATTATAATAAAAAACGTGATTAAATTACTACGCGTCAAGGGCCCATGCCGTCACGCGACAGAGAGAGAGAGACGTTACTACGCAGCGAAGAAAGGAAACAGTTCCTTTTAACGTAATGAAATAAAACAGAAATATTTTCATAGAATAAAAAAGTATAATTTTATCCGGTAATAATCCTTGGAATGATTATAAAAAACAACACGAAATTCTTTACGATCCATGCGGAAAATGAGAGTTAACTTTTGTGCCATGTTTATTGACTGCAAAATGGCGACTATTTGGTACTGTGGGGGGGGGGGTGAGAAACCCCTAGCTCGAAGATTGAAAGAACAATAATTAAAAAACGTGATCATTAAGTATTAAATAACTGCGCGCAAAGAGACCATGACGTCACACGACAGAGAGAGAGACGTTACTACGCAGCTAACAAAGGAAATAGTTCCTTTTTCCGTAATGAAACAAAGCAGAAATATTTTCGTAGAATAAAAAAGTATAATTTTATCAGGTAATACTCCTTGGAATGATTATAAAAAAAACAATACGAAATTCTTTACGCTCCATGCGGAAAATAAGAGTTAACTTTCGTGCCATGTTTATTGTCTGCAAAATGGCGACTACTTGGTACTGTGGGGGGTGATAAACCCCTAGCTTGAAGGTTGAAATAATAATAATTAAAATACGTGATCATTAAGTGTTAAATCACTGCGCGCAAAGAGACCGTGATGTCACGCGAGACAGAGAGAGAGAGACGTTACTATGCAGCTAACATAGGAAATAGTTTCTTTTTCCGTAATGAAACAAAGCAGAAATATTTTCATAGAATAAAATTACCCAGTAATACTCCTTGGAATGATCATAAGAAACAACACGAAATTCTTTACGCTCCATGCGGAAAATGAGAGTTAATTTTCCTGCCATATTTATTGACTGCAAAATGGCGACTATTTGGTACTGTGGGGGGTGAAAAACACCTAGCATGAAGGTTGAAAGAATAATAATTAAAAAACGTGATCATTAAGTGTGAAATCACTGCGCGCCAAGAGACCATTGACATCACGCAACAGATAGAGAGACGTTACTACGCAGCTAACAAAGGAAATAGTTCCTTTTTCTATAATGAAACAAAGCAGAGAGATTTTTATAGAATAGAAAAGTATAATTTTATCAGGTAATACTCCTTGGAATGATTATAAAAAAACAATACGAAATTCTTTACGATCAATGCGGAAAATGAGAGTTAATTTTCGTGCCATGTTTGTTTACAGCAAAATGGCGACTATTTGGTACTGTGGGGCAATTAGAAACCCCTAGCTTGAAGGTTGAAAGAATAATAATTAAAAAACGTGATCATTTAGTGTGAAATCACTGCGCGCCAAGAGACCATTGACATCACGCGACAGATTGAGAGACGTTACTACGCAGCTAACAAAGGAAATAGTTCCTTATTTTGTAATAAAACAAAGCAGAAATATTTTCATAGAATAAAAAGGTATAATTTTTTTCGGTAATACTCCTCGGAATGATTATAAAAAAACAATACGAAATTCTTTACGATCCATGTGGAAAATGAGAGTTAACTTTCGTGCCATGTTTATTGACTACAAAATGGTGACTATTGGGTAACTTTAAGGTTGAAAGGATTATAATTAAATAACGTGATCATTAAGTGTTAAATCACTGCACGCAAAGAGACCGTGACGTCACGCGAGACAGAGAGAGAGACGTTACTACGCAGCTAACAAAGGAAATAGTTCCTTTTTCCATAATGAAATAAAACCGAAATATTTTAATTGAATAAAAAGTATAATTTACCGTTTTGTGCACGAAACGAAGATATTAAATATATTTATTCTAGGCGACGTACTGAGGAAATATTATTTTATTTATATACATGACAAATATTATTATAATAGACCCAGTAAATTTTAATCCATTAACTGGCTAATATAGAGGAGAACAAACTGGTCTAAAAATAAAGTGTTGTGTGTGTGTGAGTGAGTGAAAACAACAATGGGAGCACTAAAATCACAATGTGTTTTGTATTTTAATTTTTTTTTTCATATTTAAAAGAATTTCCGTATGGTTAATGCACCCGCACGAATACCCGTCGCATTTAGACAGTAATTTATTTATACAATTCATTTAAAGTGAGGCGGACGTAGATAACGCGAGAGGGGGTGGGGGGGTGGTGGATGAGGTTTTTTTTTTCCCTCCCCATCAGGCCGAACCATCAATTTGTATAGAATTAAACAGCAGGGGCTTTTGTTTTTAATAATGCGCCACGTAGAATTGACATGAAAACGCCAGTGAAACGATGGAAGTATTGCGATATAGTGGATAGTGACGTTAAATGACCGCAATTTTAGTAAACAGCTACTGGAATGAGAGCGTGTTGGTTTTAAGCTTTAGAATTGACGAGCGTGAAGTGATGTGATACACTCTTTGACACTGACATGTCCACCCTTTTGACTTTTACAAATGGAACATCGAGTCATACGCTCTTGTTCAAAGCTCCAGGTTAATATGGAGAGAGAGAGAGAGAGGAGTCAATAAATATAATCCCTGTACTACTAATATATTTCAGTTTTATGAGAATTTCCTTTAAACAACCCCCGCTATTTATAAACAACCCTTCAACGGAACGGATTACATCATTCTCTTGTCGGGAATCAAACCAGGATTTTTTACAAATGAAGAAGAATAATATTTATAAATCAACAGCGCGGCCTTTTTGTAGCCAGAAAAATATATTTAATAAACATTACACTACGTTTCGACGGTACCTGGCGGCCTCTTCAGGTATGAGGTTTCACACAATTTTGATAGTCTCACCTGAATCCTGAAGAGGTCGCAAATTAGCGACGAAATGTAGGGTAATTTTTATTAAATATATTTTTCTGTTGTTTATTTATAATATATACATACATATATATATGTTTAATTTACTAGCCAGTCAGAATTCGACTCCACGATTATTAATATTGAACAAATTATTTTAATCAATTTTATTTCTCGTTTTCCTTCCGTTACATCTCCAACCAAAGATCTCTCTCACAATTATCAGCGACCTTCTTCTCACAAAGATATTACAAAATATTTCTTTTTCTTATTATTCTCTAGGTAAAAGATAAAATATCACAATTGACGTGCCACAATATATATATATATACATATATATGTCATTTCAAAAATATTTATTTCAGTAATTACTACAGATTTATTTATTAGCTGCAACAGCGCAAATTATCACAAACACTGCAAATAATTAGTTAAAATTGCTGATCTATATATTGCAAAAATTAAATATAATATAATATGAATGTGGCGTTTCTAAATGAAAGAACTTAAGTGAAAACTATTAAACAAGATTTATTAACAATTTTGAAACAAGTATAAAATACACAAAATATTTGGGATCTCAGGGTCTTGAACTGGGTTTGATAAATGGCAGAATTTATATAATCAAAATTACATTTACTTTTTATGGAAATCAATGCGTCTGATTATAGACGAAATTTGTTATGGAAGAAATAATACTAAAGATTGAATTTAAATAATTTTAATTTTATCAAGAATTAAGGATCTCATTTTATCGATAATTAAATAATTAAAGAACGATCTGACTTTTATCTTTTAAACACGGTTTACAAATGATTTTAAAGTTTTTCCCTACTTACGGCCGCCCAGGTCTCATTTTTAGTTTTTCGTGCACAATTTTGGGGACATCACTGATTCTTAGTTCTCACAGACTCTAAATGTTCACAGGCTCTAATTGGCGTTGTTTGTTAGTTGGTTTAACACAAATTGGTTGGTTCTCGATGCTTTACTGCAACTAGTTGCTCTGTCTCCTTCCCGACTGAATATTGCTTTACTTTTTAATATTTGAAAGCATGTTTGTGACTGGACCACATTCTTTCGTTCTGACTGCCGACTGTAAAACTTTTCGTCTGATCTATTCGCTGTCTGCTGCCCGACTGTAAAGCTTTCAAACTGCTTGCTGTCCGCTTCCCGACTGGATTCTTCGTCTCGTAAATTTGGAGCGCGTAAAACCTTCCCAACCGATCAACAATGTTTTCTTTCCCTTGCCGGTTTGTTGCGGCGTCCGCTCTATATCCACTAATAATGAGTCCTCTACAATTCAACTTTTCAATTAGAACAATGCCTTAATTACCAATTACTACAATAAATAAAAATGAATTGCTGTTCGTTAGTCTCACTAAAACTCGAGAACGGCCAAACGGATTTATCTTATCTTAGTCTTTAAATGTTCGTGGAGGTATAGGGAAGGTTTAAAAGGCGAGAAAAAATCGAATAATTTCCGGGAAAACCCTAAAAACAGCCCTTTTCTATTTACCATACAAACACTGTCGTCTAAGCAATTTAGGTGTGTTCCTAACGTCAAAGAGTCAATTTGCAATTTATTACCGCTGCATAAAGTTCAAATTCAATCATATCTATCAAAATAGTCTTCACGTGCGCTTTGGAGGATCTAATGTCGCGTTCCGGAAATAAACAAAAGTGAAACGCGAACGCGACAAAAAATGTAATAAACCAACGTGCGCGAGAACTTTCTTTACTTTTGTGATCCTTTGTGATAGTGATATTCCAAGTAGTGTGCTTTTTTTTGTTGATATTTTGTAATAGTGACACTTTACTGTTAAGTAACTGTTAAGTGAGCGAGAAATTTTCTCACTTTGATTAATTACGTTACGATGCCGAGGAGAAGACGACCTGGCTTAGGTCGTCGCAGTGAATCAAATGTGCGAAGAGCTACCTCACGTGCTAACCGCACTGATGACCAGAGAGAGACAGATCAAGAAAATAGTCGTATTGCTATGTCAGAATTGCGTTATTTAGTGAGTGACTATGAAGTGGATAGGCTTAGAATGCAACGAGTTCGTGCACATCAAAGACAACAACAGCGAGCACGACATAATGAAATTGAGCGAATCCGCAGACGCAGATTTTTGAACGAGCTGCATTCCACTATGATCCTGCAATTGATTATTGTGCCGACAAATCGGTAACAATTGGGGAAATGAAAATAATTTGTAAATATTGTAAGGCGTTAAAATACACTGGATTATGTTAAGCTGGAGGCAAAGTAAAATTGCCTCAATTGGTCCCACCACCAGATCCTTTACGCTCTTTAGTTTCTGGGATTGGAAATGATTCTAAGCACTTCTTGGCCAACATTCAGAAATGTAACAACTGTTTCCAGATGACATCATTTGGCGCTACACATATTATACAGGACAATTTCATGCCCACTTTCAAGGTATTATACCAGAATTTTTTTTTATAATATTCAAGTTTGTACTAAAATATTTATATATGAAATAATTAATGGACAAAATTTAAAATAAAAATAAAAAAGGACAAATTTATCACATACTGGGGGGACTGTTACCACTACCTGATGCAGACTGGCTGGGTAAAAAGCTGATGAATAACGTCATTGAGGCAACAATCATAAAAGGAAAATACAAAGGAGAGGATGTCTTGATCCCGCGAATACCGATGATTCCAACGGATTTACCATTCGATTTTAAACGCTTACAATTTCCAGTACGTCTGGCCTTTGCGATGACAATAAATAAATCGCAAGGACAGTCTTTAGAAGTCTGCGGAATGAACTTGGAGTTTCCCTGTTTCGCGTGTTTGCGCGTCTGAAAACCGTCTTCTTTGTTTATTTACGCACCACAAAACAAAACAAAAAATATAGTTTCTGAGAAAGCTTTAAATTGATTAACAAACTGTATCATAACAGTGTGTGTCTGTTAATAAAAATTTAAACCTTAAAAATAGCCAGTATTTCAGGAAAACTCTGTTTTTTTAAGTAAGCAACATGATGTGTCGAAAATAATAATAAAACTTCATGCTTCATTAAAAAATGCTTTTTTATTCAATACGTTTTGTTTTTTTTGAATTTAATTTATACAAAAGTTTAGGTCTTTTATTTATCGATTGAGGCAGTACGAAGTCTGCCGGGTCAGCTAGTAAAGTATAAAAGTATGATAATTGTATTTTCAATAATGAGTGTTTAATATTTTGTCTTGAAGAAAAACTGACATGATTGATATAATTTATTTTAAACAAAATCTGAATTTATGAAGTAAATAATTATTCACGAATGTAAAATTAATATTTAAAAGACTAATAATTAATAAATTGTTAATTTTTGTAATTTATCCCATTATGCTTTTTTTCCCCCAATCAACAATTTATATGTAAAAGAACATTTTATATTCTTGAATAGTATTTAATTTCAGACAATCCAATTTTGTTTCTAAATTATTTCAATTATCCCAGATTTTCTTCAAGTCACAATTACTCATAATTGAAAATACTATAATACTTTTATATTTAATAAACAATATTTACTTCTTTTTCAAAATCTTTATTTTAGTTTTTTGTGTAGCTTTAAGCAGAACAAATAAATTTTTTCGACAAGTTGAAGGTTTGTGCACTGATGATTTTTTAGATCATTTTGAAAATTAATGGTTTGATAATAAAATATTAAATTTATACTTTATTTAATTTACAAATTTATAAAAAGAAATATTATAAGGGGGATTTTGTTAAAATTTTAATTTTCTTTGTACAAACAAATATTGCAAACTTACCAAAATGTCCCCAAAATCATAAGGTAAGGATTTTGGAAATCAATATTTACTGTTTTATTTAAATTGATGATTTTTAAAAAGAACAGTGAGGCAAATAAAAAATAATTAACAAATAAATAATTATTCAAAGTATGTATAAGGTAAAGTAAGATAAATACATGAGATTTTTGGAATAAATAAAAATGATTATAGTTTTAAAATTGACTATTATATATTATATGATATGATCTTTTTTTTTAGGGCAACAGGCTACATGAATGTGATCCACATTGGGCAACTCCCCTTTAATAGCATAGGAAGGGATTGGAAGGGGGGATGCGGAAGGATAGAGGAAGGTAGCCAAGGGTTAACTAGGGCCCCCGGGCTATGGTTTAAGGATCCTACCCGGCATTCGCCTAAAGAAATGCAGGGAAAACCCTAGAAAAACCTGCATCGGGTAGGTCGGGCATTGGGTACTTGTCCCACGCCCTTCCGATAGCGGGAGAGGAGTTTGCTGTGGGGACGCAGCATTCCCTTCTCCGTGCCTCGACCAGTTTAGGAGGCAGTAATTATTCAAAACATGTATAAGGTAAGGTAAGATAAATACATGAGATTTTTGGAATAAATAAAAATGATTATAATTTTAAAATTGACTATTATATGTTATATGATCTAAAAGTCATCAGTCTACAAATCTTCAAGTAGCCCAAAAATTAATTTGTTCTGCCTAAAGCTACACAGAAAACTAAAATAAAAATTTTGAAAATGAATAATTTTTTTTTTATAATTAAATTGCTGACTGGGGTAAATTAACAAAAATTAATCAAATTATTAATTATCAATATTTAAATTCAAATTTTATATTCTTCAAATAATTATTTATTTCACACATTCAGATTTTGCTTTTATTAAATTATTTCAATCATACAATTTATTTTATTACAGTAGTAAGAATAAACTTGCAGATATTGTACGGTGGTAGAAGAACTCAGAATTAATAATTTTCTCTCTCCATGGAGGGAAAAATAAATGGACAATATTCCCCCCAAAAAAATATAATTCAGAACAAAATATAATAATACTACTTACGTAAACCTTGTTAGTATAAGTTTTCCTGGAAAATCATAACAGGGCATTCCCTGATGCGAGGTTAAAAATTTTCGAAATGGACGAAGAGAATGGAGGGAAAAAAAAGAACCGACTAATACTGCAGGAAACGATCTCTACCTTTGGTAAGAAATCAAATACCGAGTGTATTGGAATGTAGATGGTTAATTAGATGTCGTGTTAAGATTTTATCCAGGTTTGATATCACGGTGATGGAAGCCACGAGTGTAAATCATAGTCGTTGGACGTCTTTTGTGATCGGCAATATTTGCCTCCCTTCGCAACATTAACGGTGGTGCTCGTTGATTTAGCGTTTGGTGTCACAGAGGGAGTGGGAGGTTGGGGGTGTGGGTGCGACGGCACTTGCTGTTACAATGGTCAGAAGGGCGAGGTTTCCACGGGCCGGGGGCGGGAATGGGGGGTGGGAGGCATCACATCTGAATGGAACGCCAGATGGCCATAGTCACTGATTGCACTCAGAACCATTTACGTACTCACTGTCCACTTCTGTCCCATGTGGCGTGTGTAATCAACTAATTGGGACCTGCAAGACGTCAACCGCAGTATGGTAACTCTGAAGTTCTCTCGGAACACAGAGATGCTAGTGCTGTACGGTTTCAGAACAAAAAAATATATTTTTATGTCAGTATTTATAGTTTGAACGTTGAAAACATCACGGTACTCCAATAAATAGGGAAAAATAATTTATATGTTAACACAAAGGCAATGACAATTATATCCTCATTAGTACCAAATAATTTTGTTCCAGAATTAATTTATATCATTATCTCTCAGGTGCTACAACTGATATATATATATATATATATATATATATATATATATCCTGACCATGAAGCCAGCGAGCTCTCCGTTTTGAACTAAGATTCCCACAAGCCAAGGCACCTCGGCCTGTTCTGAGAGGTGTATGTTCCGGGGTCACAGACCTTGGGCATACGGTAAGAGTTGCCCACTATTCCCATTGGAACAGTCGGCCAGCTGCCTCCTAAACTGGTCGACATACGGAGAAGGAAATGCTGCGACCACACAGCAAACTCTTCTCCAGCTATGGAAGGGCGTGGGACAAGTACCCAATGCCCGACCTACAGGATGCAGGGTTTTCTAGGGTTTGTCCTGCATTTCTTTAGTTGAATGCCGGGTAGGATCCTTAAAATATAGCCCGGGGCCCCTAGTTAACCCTTACCTACCTTCCTCTACCCTTCCGCAATCCCCCTTTCAAATCCCTTCCTATGCTATTAAAAGGGAGTTGCCACCATGTGGATTACCCTCATGTAGCCTGTTACCTAATATATATATATATATATATATATATATATAATCTTTACCTTTTTCAATAATTGCAAATAATGAGATCTGGTGATATCAGATTGAATGTAGTTATTAAAAAAAAACACCTGTATTTTGGCAATCAATTACCATTGCTCGTTCTTCTTTCCATTTTTTCTAACATCTTATTACAAATATAAACTGATCAAGTAGATTAAATTTAGAAATTAAATGCGACGACTGTGGTAACCGTGCAACCAATTAAAAAAATATATATTAAATATGTGCCTTGTAAGTCTTGATAAAACTATCTGAATCCCGTAGTGACTTTTAAACACTGTGACATGTTTATTTATGAATATATAAAAAAGGATTCACGTTTAAGCGGGTTTATTATACAGACTAGCCTTCGTGCCGCGGCGTTGCCACGTGTACTTATTTATATAAACCCGAAAAAGTATTTAATTCTATATTAATCCTTACACATGAAGTGACTTAACCTAAATCTAACTGTTCCTAGTTCTGTACACACTTTCGACCAATAGTGCATTAATTGAACAGCTGTAAAATACATAGAATTTTATTGCAACAGTCCCTACAAACATTCCTCAGAATTTCTTATTAAATATACTCCTTGGAGTACTGCAGGATATAACTGTACCTCAGTCTTCAGGCATTACGAATGGATTAAATTGATGAAATTCTTACCTTGATTCACAATGTAAACAAATGGTCGCCATATTGGAGTCACTAAACATGGCGACGAAAATTAACCTACATTTTCCGCAAGGATCGTAAAGTATTTTGTATTGTTTTTTTATTATCATTCGATGGAGTATTACTCGATACAATTATACTTTTAATTCAATGAAAATATTTCTGCTTTTCATTACGGAAAAGGGAACTGTTTCCTTTGTTTGTCGCGTAGTAACGTCTCTCTCTCTCTCTCTCTCCTGCGTGACGTCATTGTCTCTTGGCGCGCAGTGGTTTAACACAAAATGATTACATTTTTTAAATTACTATTCTTTCTACCTTTATGCTAGGGGTTTCTCACCCTCACGACAGTACCGTTCTCGTTTTTTTTAAAAGAATATGTGTACCAATTTTTGTTCCAATCCCCCGACCCACGCGCTTTAATCTCTATAAAGATTAACGTAAATACATACAAATATACATCCTTCGGTATTATATAGAATAAAGGGGAAAATAATGGTTAATTCTGTTTCTACTAAAAATATTTGAATTTCTTCGTGTTTTTAAATCGATTAAATCATGTAGATTGTGGGCGGATTGATTCTTGTTTATTACATCAGGTCACTTTCTTACCGTGTGTTTTTATTTTATTTCTATTTATGTGGATAGAGTTGGCTTTTATTTAAAAGTACTTTCAAAGAGGATAAAACTTTTCCGTCGTGGTTCCGTGACCACTACTGGCGTATTTTATTTTTTTTTTAAAAAAAACCAGAGTTACATACAAACAAACAGCCGCAACCAATTTCTACTGACGATTCAGACTGGCTGCTAATACAACTTTCTCTCAAACTCAGCGGCCTTCCTCTCCCCCCCCCCACCCTCTTATAAATCCACCTGTACCTCTCACTTTTATGCAGGGAAACAGGGACAGGGAAATAAATAAATCAGAAATGAGCCAAACTTTTACGTAGGTAACTGAAAAGTACATACACACACACACACACACACGCACACACTAAAAGGCTCTTTTATAAACAAAATTAATGTCCGCGTAGTAGTTTGTTTGATAAGTCGTCTTGTGGGAGGAAAAGCTCCTTTCGAGGAGGACGGGGAGGAGGAGGAGGAGGTTGATGGGGGGAAAAGAATAAGAAAGGGGAGGGTGTGGAGGAGAGGGAAAACAACTGGTTTCTCTTTCACATCGCACGGTAAAAGAGCGAGGTCCTCCTCTACTTTTCACTGGGCATCACAAGTTTCGGACCCAGAGAAAGTTCTGTTCCCAAGTATCGATTCGAAAGAATGAACCAGGACTTTTACAAGGACCGGGGGGGGGGGGGCGGAAAAAAGGAGAGAAAAAAATAACAGCACGCAACAACTGACTTCCTAATTATTGTGATCCTTTCGTAGGACTAAGGGGAGAACTAGATTAATCGACCTGGCGACATTAAGGCGGGACAACTTTATATATATACAAATCAGCAATTATAGTGGAGTATAAGCGCACACGAGAGAGTGGATGAAACACTCGCGGAGGTTACGGGGAGTTTAATTTTTTTTTAGGGCCCGGATAGGACCGGGGGGGGGGAGGAGGGAGTCAGCTCAATTAACGGCTGTGCAAATGTAATTAATATTCAATTATGTGTATGTTTTTGTGTAGGTGCGTGGGTTGGCCAGGAAGGAAATTTAATGTGACACGGGGTTTGTACCGTATCAGCTTGTTAGTCGAGTGAACAACAATTCGGTTACAGTAATAAATGACAAATGTGTTTAATTCCCGGAAATAGAGGGAGGAGGAGGAGGAGGAGTGAATCTGCGGATGGATGCTGATATTAGGGAACATTTCTTTGTGTTTGCTGCAACTTTCTAGTTTCTATATTAATGCTCATAAAAATTCCTAACGTGAACTTGAAACGAAAAAACAAATTACGTCTGATTGAAAATAATGAATTAGAAAGGTAGCCAATACAAACAGAAAAGGGTAATATAATATTTTGATTTGTGTGTTGTCAACTGACAAGTGCAGTTGTGTCGCTCTAGAAGGCTCTTCTTAGCAACCTGACGAAAGGAACAAGGATTCCCAGGAACGTTCTGTCGTATTTATATTACCCCTTTTTCTTGTCTGCATTGGCTATCTTTCTTCTTCATCCAGTTGAAATATTTATGTTTTAAATAGTACATGACAAAAAATCGTTGAGAATTAATTCTTCATAGGCATTCAAATTAAATCACTGGTACAGTTTACAGAAAAAAAAATATTTTAATATTTGTTGGGTGCTTTTAGAAAGGTCAAGTTGGTAATTTAATCAACACTCCATCCCCGGTGCTATAAAGTCCATTGAGTTTTATTGCATCAGTCTCTAAACAAAAACATATCTCTGAATTACTTTACGAATAGAATACTTAAATATACTCCTTGACTACTGCATGATATAACTGTCCCTCAGTCTTCAGACATTACCAACGATTTAAAATTGATGAAATTCTTAGTTAGATTCACAACGTAAACAAATGGCCGCCATATTGGAGTCACCAAACGTGGCAACGAAAATTAACTTACATTTGCCGCAAGGCTCGTAAAGTATTTAGTATTGTTTTTTTATTATCATTCGATGTAGTATTAATGAATTAAAATTTGATTCAATGAAAAATATTTCTGCTTTATTTCGTTACGGTTAAAGGAACTATTTCCTTTGTTCGTCGCGTAGTAACGTCACTCTATCTCTCACTCCCGTGTGCTGTGACGTCACGGTCTCTTAGAGCGCAGTAACTTAACGCTTAATGATCACGGTTTTCAATTATAATTCTTCCCACAATTATGCTTTGTGTTTCTCACCCCACCACAGTACCGTTTCTCGTCTTTTGAAGAATATGTTGTACCAAGTTTTGTTTGAAACTGTTCAAGCGTTTAAATTTGTAAACAGATTTACGTAAGTAAATACATGAATACATTCTTTTTTTTATTAATAGTTCATTTATATTAGGACGACGTTTAGATACCTTTAAGTATCTTCTTCAGGTATTTTCCTACAGAGCAGGTGTTTAAAAATGATTAGATTTATACTATAGTTGTACAAAGTAAACAAAGAAACAACTTACCCAAAAATAATGTAATAAACTAGCACAACTAAACGGTTAGCAAGTTATTAAATTCAGAGAATTTTGAAGAAGATACGAAAGGGTATCGAAACGTCATCACAATATAAATAAAAAGTGCCTTTATCAGGTCATCGACTGTTTTTTTTTATAAATTTAAAACAGACGTTAAGTTAAAGCTTTTAATTTTATTTTTCCGTAGTTAAATTAATATTAAATCAGTACCTCAACATTTCATGCTAAATAAATCAGAGAATCACTAAATTAACTCGTACTCCCTGACCACTAATCTAATCTTGTACACACAATTGAAATACAAAATGGTTCTGACGAAACATAATAACGTAAAATTCAATCTATGATTTAATCAGTGTTACTACGGACTAGACGGCCTTATTAATTAACCGATTTAAACATAGTTGCGGTAACGAAAGTAATGATTTAATTAAATGTGGTTATTTTTTTATTGGTTTTGTATGTTAAATGTGCGTGTTAAGGATAGGATGAACTGCTTTAAATAAATTAATTAGGATTTGACAGTCAATATGAAATAAACTGCCTCCACGCTGCATGCATAAAGTGATTAAAAGCAGTTTATTTTGGGTGAGAGACTTGGCATCCATGTTCTTATGATGAACGTGGAGGTGGAATACGGCGAGAAGTTTTGGGGGAATGGAGAAGTAAATGTGCCTTCACGAAGGACGAAGTTAGTATGTCGATACAGGAGGCTGAAGACGTGCCAGTGTGATGATATACGCAGGTTTGTCAATGCACTTTGCCTCTTGCTGTTAACTTCTCTGGAAGTTTCCTCAGCCCGCCCACCTCTTTATAATTACCAAGTCGGAAAACGCGCTTAATTTAAGCATTAAATTATTTCTATAAATAAAACTAAAAGCGGGTAACGCCAGTAGATGAAACTTTGGACGTTTGCGATTACGTAGGCGAGTATAATGTGAGAGAGAGGCGAAGCTATCGATTCTCAGGCGAAGAGGTAGAGGGAATTTTGCATTCCAGTCCAGGCGAAAGGTCTAATTACCTATGAGGAGGTAAGACAGGCTTGATACCTTACGATCGGAAAAATAAAAAAATTATATATATATATTACTGGAGACTTCGCCACTTTCAGATTAATCTGTTCCTGAACACGACCGTCCCACCCTTTTTTTTAGTTATTTTTCCCCCATTCAATTCAGAATTATAAGATTGATTTTCCTTCAAAATACAATTTTTTTTAAAATAAAAATTATCACATTTGATACTTTACTCCGTCTCCTTATTTTACTTGAGTCCATATATTTATCGAACAAGTTTATAAAAACTATATAAATTCTACATACCCAGAAAATTAAATGTCTTTTTAAACATTGACAAAGACATTCAAACGAAACCAAATTTTTACTCTCAAGTTTTGTTTTTAATTTACATTTTAGTTTAATCAATTATTCTACAGTCCTTTCACTCATTACATCAAGAAGTAAATAATATTTTATTCAATGTTTTCTTCTGAATTCCTAGAGCTGCAAATTGAATCGTTACTTGAATAAAATAATTTATATTTATGTAATATAGTCCCCCTTATTTTTTTAATCAGTCGAAGTAAATTTAAAAATTCATTACAATTTTTTTTTGTTAATTTTGATCCAAGTAGCTTTCGGCTGAAAATTTAGCCCGATTTATTAATGGGCCTTTTCATTATTTGATTTATTAAAATATTCAAAACCTGTGGGGTTAAATTATATATATACCAATCAGTCTCATTAAATTTAAAAATCCATTACAATTACTTTCGTTCCATGGAGATTTCGGCTGATAATTTAGGCCTATTTAATTCTTGACTTTTAAATTATTTTATTTATTAAAATATTAAAAACCTGTGTGGTTAAATTATGTAAATACCAAAATTATACCTATGTTTTTAATCATCCTCATTAAATTTAAAAATACATTACATTATTTTCGTTAATTTTGATCCATGGAGATTTCGAACCATAATTTAGCCCTATTTAATTATTGACTTGTTTTTAATCAGTCTCATTAAATTTAAAAATCCATTACAACTATTTTCGTTAATTATGATCCATGGAGATTTCGGATGATAATTTAGCCCTATTTAATTCTAGACTTTTAAATTATTTCATTTATTAAAATATTAAAAACCTGTGGGGGTTAAATTGTATAAATACCAAAATTATAATATAAGTTATATTTAATTTATAATCCTAATAGAATTATTTATTTCCTTCGAAAAGCTTCTTTTTTTTCCCTCGATGTTCTAAGATGTCGGTTTTGACCTGTTAGTCCGTCTCCTTACTTTAAGATAGTATGGATTTGTGATAGTTCATATGTAAATATTTATCGTTAAAAATTAAGTTAATGAGACCTATTAAAAATTTTACGTATCCAGTTAATTAAAAGTCTTATAAACTCTTACAAAGATGTTGTTCGAACTAAAACTACATTTTACTGTCGAGTTTTTTATTTACATTTTTGGTTTAATCAATTATCTTACAGTCCGTTCACTTAAGAAGGCAATGTTTTTTTTAGGGCAACAGGCTACATGAGGGTGATCCACATTGGGCAACTCCCCTTTAATAGCATAGGAAGGGATTTGAAAGGGGGGATGCGGAAGGGTAGAGGAAGGTATCCAAGGGTTTCTAGGGCCCCTGGGCTATATTTTAAGGATCCTACCCGGCATTCGCCTAAAGAAATGCAGGGAAAACCCAACAAAAACCTGCATCAGGTAGGTCGGGCATTGGGTACTTGTCCCACGCCCTTCCGATAGCGGGAGAGGAGTTTGCTGTTGGGACGCAGCATTCTCTCCTCCGTGCCTCGACCAGTTTAAGAGGCAGCTGGCCGACTATTCCAATGGGAATAGTGAACAACTCTTACCGTATGCCCAAGGTCTGTGACCCCGGAACATACACCTCTCAGAACAGGCCGAGGTGCCTCGGCTTGTGGGAACCTTAGTTCAAAACGGAGAGGAAAAGGCATACCCAAAGGTAGCCCAATCGTACCTCTCCTAAAAGGTTCTGCCTGCGAGAGAACATACCTCGCAGGTTACCTGCGACAGAATCCTCTCGCAGGCTGTGTTTCAGAGGGCAGAGGAATATTCCTCAGTAAATATTAGTTTATTCAGGAGAGCTGTCTGCGAGAACTATTGTCTCGCAGGCAGTACCTGCGAGGGATGTTCTCTCGCAGGCAGAACCGTGTAGGAGAGACAGGAAGGGGCTACCTTTGGGGGATGCCTTTTCCTCTCTCCGTTTTTTAACTAAGGTTCCGACAAGCCGAGGCACCTCGGCCTGTTTTGAGAGGTGTATGTTCCAGGGTCACAGACCTTGGGAATACGGTAAGAGTTGTTCACTATTCCCATTGGAACAATCGGCCAGCTGCCTCCTAAACTGGTCGAGGCACGACGAGGGTAAAGCTGCGAACCCACAGCAAACCCCTCTCCCGCTATCGGAAGGGCGTGGGACAAGTAACAAATGCCCGACCTACCTGATGCTGGTTTTTCTAGGGTTTTCACTGCATTACTTTTAGGTGAATGCCGGGTAGGATCCTTAAAATATAGCCCGGGGGCCCCTAGTTAACCCTTGGCTACCTTCCTCTACCCTTCTGCATCCCCCCTTTCAAATCCCTTCCTATACTATTAAAGGGGAGTTGCCCAATGTGGATTAACCTCATGTAGCCTGTTGCCCTAAAAAAATAGTTTATTCAGTGATTTTTCTGTTCGAATTCCTAGACTTTTAAATTGTATCGTTGTTTGAAAAAGTAATTTCTATTCATGTAACATAGTAATGTTTTTAAATAGTCTCAATAAAATAATTTGAAACTGCATTACTATTATTATTGTTCATTTTGATCCAAGGAGATTTCCGATGATTACAATTTAATAGTGGACTATTTTATTGGGTTGGTTGACCGTTAAACGTTGATGCTTTTTTTTTTAAAAAAAATTTTTTTAGCAATCAGAATCATTTTTAATTTTATGATTTAAATTTCTGGTTGGATAAACCTATTAAGATGGTCAGTTGTTTTAATTTGAATATATTTGTTCCGTAGCTTTCGGCTAATTTGACATAATCCTCCATCAAATATACAATGAAATATTAGTACGACAAATCTCTTAAAATAAGTAATAAATAAAACTAATATTATAATGTTTAACATTTTTCCGTACCTAGATATTTATCAAAAGCCTGTGAGGATTAAATGATAAAAGTACCAAAAATAAATCATATTTATAATCACAAAAGAATTATTTAAATTTTTAGTTGATTCGAAAAGTATCTTTTTTTTTCGTTGACGTTCTAGTTTTAATCTGTTTTAGAGTAAACTCCATTTCTCGTTTTGTGTCAAAGTCCATTAAACCCATTTAAACCACATGAAATATAGAGAAGTGTAGGATTCGACTGTCCCACCGCAGGGCCACGTTTACAAACACGTTAAAGTGTTGGTTGATATATTATTACTAAGGTAAATAAAATACTCTGTGTCGAGGTGTTACCAGAAAGAAAAAAATAATTCCTCTCAAAAGTGAAACGTAAGAGTATGTCAACACTGATTTATTTCCCTACTCTTTTCATGTAAACGATCATTGGGAATCTATTTATGGATTTATTTCGAAGTGTCATACACTTATTTAGAACTATGAAGTACTAAAAAGTTTTAGTTTAAAATTTAAAGCGGAGAAAAAATTCGTAACATGTTAATACCTTTGTTGATTTATCTCGTGCTCAAGGATTGGGCGTCTCTCAACGAATAATAATCCTAGAATTTTCACGTGTAAAAACTTTTGTATGTTAATAACATGCGTATTTTAATTCGAGTATATGTTAGAATGATATATATATATATATATATATAAAATGGTGGCGTCTGACCGATGAATACGGTATCTAAACCCCTAAATGGCAGACAAAATGTGACATATTTTAAGTGATTTACTTTTCTCGCCGCATTCATTCGCCTCGTGCTGCGGGCTTGCCTACTCGTCGGCTACGTAAAAAACGTAAATATTAATATTCCCGCTATTAATAAAAATTATTTTTTGAGAAACGTTTAAATTTTATAATTTAATTTTTTTTTGATCACGTGACTTCAAAACTCATAAAAACGCGTGTTCTTAAGTAATTTTTCTTCTTTTTATGTCATCAAAGCGGCCATATTGAACCTCAGCACTAGAAATTTGGCTGAGCGTAGCAAAAAAACAAGTTAGTATCAACTTCTATTCGTCCGATATGTCCTGGTTGTTTCATTTAACCTAATATATAAAAAATATTCCCCAAACAATTACGTGTGGAGGAGACTACATTTGGGGATGCCTCGCCCTCTCTCCCTGTATTTTTTTAACTAAGGTTCCCACATGCCGAGGAATCTCGGTCTGTTTTGAGAGGTGTATGTTCCTGGGTCGCAAACCTTGGGCATACGGTAAGATTTGTTCTTTGTTCCTATTGGAATAGTCGGCCAGCTGCCTCCTAAACTGGTCAAGGCACGTCGAGGGGAAAGCTGCGACCCCACAGCAAACCCTCTCTCCTGGTATCGGAAGGGCGTGGGACAAGTACCAAATACCCGACCTACCAGATGCAGGTTTTTCTAGGGTTTTCCGTGCATCACTTTGAGGCGAATTGCCGGGTAGGATCCTTAAACCATAGCCCCGGGGACCCTAGTTAACCCTTGGCTGCCTTGCTCTACGTTTCCGCATCCCCTCTTTCAAATCCCATCGTATGCTATAAGAGGGGAGTTGCCACTATGTGGATTATCCTATACATAGTCTGTCTACACATTACGTGTAATTACTTTCATACTGCTGCAACAAACTTCCAGTTAGTTTTCTAAAGTAGACTACAAAATTATTTTTTTTACAGAGGTTATGCACCTAATTTTATTGAAATTTTTCGACTGTTCATCTGATTCAATTACATTGCTTTACAACAATGAATCTGACGGTGATTCTTCACTCTACATTGTTTAATTCTGTTTCCCTGGTGTTTCATGCAGTGAAGCAGCGGACTGTGACTAATTTAAGTGCGGTCATGCCACATTATTTGTAAACCACGCGGGCGGTAGTTTATAACTGATTTCAGTTCCCTGTTTATTTTAGTTACTAATTTCATCAACATGCTCCGGCGGTGAATTGATTCAGCACGAGAGACTCCGCCATAGTCTGCGCGTGTTGTAATGTCATCCATTGTGGAGGCCCCATCAGCAGTACGCATATGTAACCACGATACAAACGTGTTTGTGTTTAACAGGAATTTTGATACTTGTTGACGAAGTATGTATTCACGTGGTAAGCGTATCGGATGCGAGCTTTTGATATTGGTTTGCTGTCTAGAGTGCAAGTGTTCAACCAGCGTCGGCGGATAATTATCGGGTGAGGATCTGCTCTCCAACGGGTGAGATAAACAATGTCCTCACACGTTGTTCCACTAATTTACTTAACCAAACCCCCCCGCTTTCCGCAGGAATGGGCGCAAAATAACCACCCCCAACCCCACCCCTCCAGCCATCACCACCGCCCCTCACTAACCCGTTCACAATTACCGGCCTCTGCAATCTTGCTATCGGTCCCGTGCACGGCTCAATGGCTCGTCACATAATACCTCACCCCCTCCCCGCACCAGCCAGTCACAAGCCTGCATTGTTGGCTTGCACACCCCTGGGGGGTGGCTGGGAAAAAAATCAACGACCCAACCCACAAGCAAAGGTGAGGAGGTCATAACGCATTATCGCCGCTTTACCTTCAACAGTTCACCAAGACACGCCTTCAGGATATTAAGCACTGAACTTTTATTTCCCTATTAAAAAGGACAATTGTATCCTTCAAGAAACGGATTCCGGAAGTAAATCCAATATACAAAGGAGAATACAAACATTTAATTTTCTAAATAAAACAAATTTTTATTCACTGATATTATTAATAATTATCTGCGTTCCCGTCGTTGCCACGTGTATTTATTTATATAAACCAGAAACAGCATTTATTTCCATATTTATGTTTAGTCAAGGAGTGACTTAACCTGGATCTAACTGTTCCTAGTTCCGTACACACTTACAACCGACAGTGCATTAATTGAACTGCTGTAAAATACACTGAATTTTATTTCATGAGTCCCAACAAACACACTTCAGAATTTCTTCTTAAATATACTCCTTGACTACTGAAGGATATAATTGTCCCTCAGTCTTCAGACATTACCAAAGATTTAAATTGATGAGATTCTTAGCTAGATTCACAATGTAAACAAACGGTAGCCATATTGGAGTCACTAAACATGGTGACGAAAATTAACTTACATCTTCGGCAAGGATCGTAAAGTATTTCGTGCTGTTGTTTTATTATTATTCGAAGGAGTATTGCTGGATAAAATTATACTTTTTATTCCATGAACATATTTCTGCTTTACTTCATTACGATAAAATGAACTATTTATTTTAAATTAATAGAATTTCTTTACGAATAGAATACTTAAAATACACTCCTTGACTACTGCAGGATATAACAGTCCCTCAGTCTTCAGACATTACCAAAGATTTAAATTGATGAGATTCTTAGCTAGATTCACAATGTAAACAATCGGTCGCCATATTGGATTCACTAAACATGGCGACAAAAATTAACTTACATCTTCCACAAGGATCGTAAAGTATTTCGTATTGTTTATTTTATCATCATTCCATGGAGTATGACTGGATAAAATTATACTTTTTTATCCAATGAAAATATTTCCGCTTTATATCATGCGTGGAAGAAATCCCTTTACATATTTAAGAATCGAACCGTGAATCTTAAAAATGGACCTGTTATTAAAATAATTACAGGATGTAAGAAATGAAACTACGTTGAAAAAAAATTGGAGCTATTAATAAAAAAAACATTGGCAGTTTGAAAGAATGAATAAAAACGGTGACAAGGAAGCTTTTGAAATATGCTGCATCAGAATGGCCCCCGGGCTGTAGTTTAAGGATCGTACCGAGAAAATTATGCAGGACAAACTCTGCATCAGTTAGAGAGACTTGTCGCACGCTCTTCCGATGGCGGGAGAGGGGGTTTGATGTGGGGACGCAGCATTCCCTTCTCCGTGCCTTGTGTAGTTTAGGAGGCAGCTGGCCGACTGTTCCAATGGGAACAGAGGACAACTCTTACCGTATGCCCAAGGTCTGGGACAGCAGAATAAAACAGGTCAAGTTGCCACGGTTTGTGGGAACCTGAGTTCAAAAACGGAGAAAGGAGGAGGATACGCTTTGAGGACTGGAGAGGATCCAATGAAAAGAAGGGTCACGTTACTGGGGATGGCCTGAATCTGGCTATCTTTCTTATTGATTAATATTAATCACTCCCGAGCCTCCATTTCCGTGATTGGACGATTATAAGTCTCTCAATTTATAGGTCTGATTTTTTTTACAAAAAAAAAAACCTGTGTTGTAACGAATAAATACGATGAGTTAAATTGCTTCTTGAATTATCTGCTATTTTCCCCCAGATAGCAGCACTTTCAGTTAAAGGCTTAATTGCGCGGCTTGTTGAAATATCTGGTGTTTTATTATATTACAGCACGCACGAGTGCTCGATCGATCCTCGCTTTCCTTCCTTCCTTCCTTCAGTCCGCCCCCGCAGCAGGAGTGTGGTGAACACCTGCCTCGACATCACATCCACATCGATACCTGTTGATTAAGCAATCAGAGAAACCCGAAGCGAAATTTCCCCGCGACCAGCCGAAGAATCAGTGATTCGCTCATCAATACATCGGGCCTCTGTTTGGTCACTCTGTACAATCTACCTTGCCTCGGTGAAATATTGCCGTGCATACCAAAGTGCTGCGGATACATGGGGGCGGAAAAAAGTGTGTGTGTGTGTCAAAGGGCTTCGGTAATGAAGGACAGGCGAAACACGTTATGGCCGCATTAAGAACGACAATCCGAACCGCAACATTATTAATTAGGAGCCCGGCGCTGCTCGCAAAACAAATTTTCCACGCACGTAACGACGAAGACTGGCAGCAGGTGACGTGTGTGATTATGATTGTTTGTCAAACCCTCCCCTTGTCGAACAAATATTCAGCTACTATGGACATCGAGGCTTCCTGTTCAAACTTTCACCACGACGTCCACCGAAGCCCTGGCCGATCAGGTCATGTTTACAATACAGAAATGGAATTAGAAATTTAAAGTAAAAAGATCAAAGTACCCAGTGAAAAAAAAATTTAACCATAATCCGAAACGTCTTCATAATATTTATTATCGTGGATTCATCGACCAGAAAATATTTATTTCATCAGAGAAACCTGGGTCAGAATTAAGTTATAATATTCCGATTTTAACTGAATGTCGATATCTCTCAAAGATGTCGTTCATATTAGACCAGACTAGTGTCAACGCTTCCCTGGTGAGTTCCTTCCCCTATCCATGAAAACAAACACTTTAAATATTTGAAATTTTGATGTCAAGATCGTTATATTTTCCCTTCTTTTAGGGTAACAGGTTACATGAGGGTAATCCACATGGTGCCAACCCCTCTTAAATAGCATAGGAAGGGATTTGAAAGGGGGATGCGGAAGTGGTAGAGGAAGGTAGCAAAGGGTTAACTAGAGGCCCCCGGGCTGTAGTTTAAGGATCATACCCAGAAAATCACCAGAAAATGATGTAGGACAAACCCTAGATAACCTGCATCAGGTAGATCGGGCTTATGGTACTTGTCCCAGGCCCTTCCAATGGCGGGAGAGGAGTATGCTGTGAGTACGCAGCATTGTCCTTCTCCATGCCTCGATCAGTTTACGAAGCAGCTGGCGAAATGTTCCAGTGGGAATGGTGGACAACTCTTACCGTATGCCCAAGGTCAGTGACAGCGGAAAAAAACTGGCCGAGGTGCCTTGGCTAGTGGGAACCTCAGTTCAGAAACGGAGAGAGGAGAAGGCATCCCCAAAGGTAACCCTCTCCGTTTCTCCAGAAAGGTTCACCTCTCCGTCCTAACTTAGTGTCCTTTTTTAGGGTAACAGTCTACATGAGGGTAATCCACATGGTGGCAACTCCCCTTTAATAGCATAGGAATAGGATTTGAAAGGGGGGATGCGGAAGTGGTAGATGTAGGTAGCCAAGGGTTAACTAGGGTTCCCCCGGGGCTGTACATAAACAATCCTACTGGGCAATTCACCTAAAAGTGATTCAGGACAAACCGTCGAAAACCTGCATCAGGTAGGTCGGGCTATAGGGACTTGTCCCACGCCTTTCCGATGTCCGGAGAAGGGAATCGTAATTCTTTCCTACTAACATTGAACGTAGTTATAAACATTTGAATCTAATTTGTTGTAAGTGCTGATGCCGTTTCAATCCGAAGTAGACGGTGACGGCACACGCTGTTCGACGTTCTTCTTTCGGTTTCTTGTGAAACAATAACGGTTTAGCGACCTCCAAAGATCCCGGCTTCGAATCCCAATTAGGAGTGTATGTTTGTGTGTGCATGAGAGAATCTCTCGTCAATTGTTCTCTCACCCACCCGCCCCCTCCCGATAAGGCGAAATGAGTAACCCACAATGACGTCATGTGTAGATGCGACTGTAAATAAGTCAAGAAAAAAAAAGTTTTATTACTTTTACTCATTCCTCTTACCTATAAAAATGTTTCTTTCAAGTGCCTTAGTAGCACTTTTTTCCGGAGTCTATCTTTTTTGTTGTTGTTGTGTGTACGATGATGACGTAACGTCGTCGCTGGATTGACCTAGCGACTTCCCTTTGAAATATAAAACATAGAGATATCTACCATTATTATTTTTAGTCAATATATTTGTTTTTTTTACCAATGTTGTCTAATTTAATCAGAGATTTAGTTTACGAATACTCGTCAGCGTTCTAGAAAGAAAATTTTCTTGTAAATTATTCAAACTTTACCGTCACTGTATTTATATTCGCTTTGATTCCACTTTAATTTGTCTGTCTGCTTTAGAAACAATATTAATGAAACTGTCTGAAACGTATAGAATCGACGTCACGTGTTCATGTGACAGTTGGCGCGCACTGCACAAGACGTCACGTCAAAAAATAATTTCTCAACTTAATAGAAAAATTCAGAAAACTGTATTTGATGTAAAATGTTTCCAATCCACTGACGTACGAGTTAAAAGAGAATAATTTAAATATAGCAAGTGAAACATTAACTCTCAGCAAATGAAATAAAAACATTCGAAATAATTCCTGTATTTAAGTCTCAAAATTTATAATTCATGATTTTGGGGGTTATTCGAGGGCCTAGAATTTTTATTTATTTTTTTACAAAGGCTCAGGATCATGCAGAATGGTTTCTAAAGTCCGTTTAAATTTAGAAGTCTCGAGGCTCACCGAAAAACACTAGAATAAGGCCGCTATCGTTCGGTAACGCGGCTTTATTACAAGCGATATTATTGGTTGATTCAAAGGTCACACCCTATTCGCGGGGGAAAAAACCCCGCCATCGGGCCTTCTAATTTTAAACAGTGTATAGTATAGCATGGCGTGGTTTCACCATTGATTGTGTGCGTTAGTCAGTAATTTTGGCGTTTATTCTTGTGTCTAGTCTAATTCTATATTTTATGATTAATACTATTTTAGTGAAATTTTTTTTGAGTATTGTAAACATTAATTTTTACCCTTAGAATAGTTAAATGTTTTGAGTATTGTAAACATTATTTTTTACCCTTAGAATAGTTAAATATTTTGAGTATTGTAAACATTATCTTTCACCCTTAATATAGGTAATTATTTTGAGTATCGTAAACATTATTTTTTACCCTTAGTATAGTTAAACATTTTGAGTATTGTAAACATTATTTTTTCCCATAGTATAGTTAAATATTTTGAGTATTGTAAACATTATTTTTTACCCTTAGTATAATGAAATAATTTGAGTATTGTAAACATTATGTTTTACCCTTAGTATAGTTAAATATTTTTCGTACTGTAAACATTAATTTTTACCCTTAGTATAATGAAATAATTTGAGTATTGTAAACATTATTTTTTACCCTTAGTATATTTAAATATTTTGAGTATTGTAAACATTATTTCTTACCCTAAGTATAGTTAAATATTTTGTGTATTGTAAACAATATTTTTTACCCTTAGTATATTTAAATATTTTGAGTATTGTAAACATTATTTCTTACCCTTAGTACTGTTAAATATTTTGAGTATTGTAAACATTATTTTTTTCCCTTAGTATAGTTAAATATTTTTCGTACTGTAAACATTAATTTTTACCCTTAGTATAATGAAATAATTTGAGTATTGTAAACATTATTTTTTACCCTTAGTATAGTTAAATATTTTGAGTATTGTAAACATTATTTTTTACCCTTAGTATAGTTAAATATTCATAATATGGTAAACATTATTTCCTACCCTTAGTATAGTTAAATATTTTGAGTATTGTAAACATTATTTCTTACCCTTAGTATAGTTAAATATTTTAAGTAATGTAAACATTATTTTTTACCCTTAGTATAGTTAAATATTTTGAGTATTGTAAACATTATTTTTTACTCTTAGTATAGTTAAATATTTTGAGTATTGTAAACATTATTTCTTACCCTTAGTATAATGAAATAATTTGAGTATTGTAAACATTATGTTTTACCCTTAGTATAGTTAAATATTTTTCGTACTGTAAACATTAATTTTTACCCTTAGTATAATGAAATAATTTGAGTATTGTAAACATTATTTTTTACCCTTAGTATATTTAAATATTTTGAGTATTGTAAACATTATTTCTTACCCTAAGTATAGTTAAATATTTTGTGTATTGTAAACAATATTTTTTACCCTTAGTATATTTAAATATTTTGAGTATTGTAAACATTATTTCTTACCCTTAGTACTGTTAAATATTTTGAGTATTGTAAACATTATTTTTTTCCCTTAGCATAGTTAAATATTTTTCGTACTGTAAACATTAATTTTTACCCTTAGTATAATGAAATAATTTGAGTATTGTAAACATTATTTTTTACCCTTAGTATAGTTAAATATTTTGAGTATTGTAAACATTATTTTTTACCCTTAGTATAGTTAAATATTCATAATATGGTAAACATTATTTCCTACCCTTAGTATAGTTAAATATTTTGAGTATTGTAAACATTATTTCTTACCCTTAGTATAGTTAAATATTTTAAGTAATGTAAACATTATTTTTTACCCTTAGTATAGTTAAATATTTTGAGTATTGTAAACATTATTTTTTACCCTTAGTACTGTTAAATATTTTGAGTATTGTAAACATTATTTTTTTCCCTTAGTATAGTTAAATATTTTTCGTACTGTAAACATTAATTTTTACCCTTAGTATAATGAAATAATTTGAGTATTGTAAACATTATTTTTTACCCTTAGTATAGTTAAATATTTTGAGTATTGTAAACATTATTTTTTACCCTTAGTATAGTTAAATATTCATAATATGGTAAACATTATTTCCTACCCTTAGTATAGTTAAATATTTTGAGTATTGTAAACATTATTTCTTACCCTTAGTATAGTTAAATATTTTTAAATATTGTAAATATTATTTCTTACCCTTAGTATAGTTAAATATTTTGAGTATTGTAAACATTATTTTTTACCCTTAGTATAGTTAAAAATTTTGAGTATTGTGAGCATTATTTTTTACCCTTAGTATAGTTAAATATTTTGAGTATTGTAAACATTATTTCTTACCCTTAGTATAGTTAAATATTTTTGTTATTATTACTATATTCTTCTTTTACTTACGTTAGACAACAAAAATTTGTGTTTTATGTTAACTTGTAATTATTTATAATTGCGGCATCCAATAATAATATTTTTAATTTTTTGTAATGACGTATAATACGAGGAGTCGTGGCATAAAATAAATCACATCAAATTTCATATTGTTTTCTTCTTAACAGTATTCACACTCCTATAAATCAATTTCTTTCGTAATTTATGATCTTTACTTTTATATTAATTTTTGTATAAATATTATTTCTGGCTGTTTTGAATGTTTAAATAAAATTGATCAATTTATCGGTTACAAAAATATTTTCTGACAAATAAAAGAACATGGAGGTGTCAAAATATTGTTTATTTTAAAAGACAGACGAAATTTTCATTATTAATAACTTATTTCAATTACTTACTCATATCAGAAATATTTACCGAAAGGAGAAGACATTTTTAATGACAGTCAAAGACCAACGTACAGCATCTCGTAATTAACGAGAACAAACAAACAGTTTATCGTGCGAACTCGTACCAAAACCCTTGAAGCGTGTCAAGCAAGGGGGAGGGGGGGGGGCGGGGGAAACAAACAAACAAATTTATATTGCATTAAAATATTTCCAACTAGAAAAACCAACAACCATTTTATTACGTTTGAATAATAGACTGCGGTTCATAATCTGCACGAGTAAGCGCGATTCATTACAAAATAAAACTCTGCACCACGGTAATTAATGGACTTTCGATACAGTATGTTACTCCCTCGAGCAATTAAAAATTGAAATTGTTAATTAATTCCGCGTGAAAAAAGGACATGTTTCTTTTTTTTTAAAAAAAAAAGAAAAATATATACGAATTATAGCTTTGATAATTATTATTTAAATACAAACGTCAAACTTCATATTGAATATGATATTTATTAAGGTTAAACTAGCACACAAGTTCTGAGATATAAGATTGTGTGACTTCTCACAGTATAATATTTTTTAAAAAAATATAAAACCCTCACATTTTATAATTTTCCAACCCTAAATAAAAAATGTAACAAAACCTGTTTAATAAAAAACGAAAAAAGGACTGTATGTACTATATTATTAATATTATAAATAATTAAACCCTTTTATAATACAGTCACATATAAAAACTTTATTTAAATCAAAATTACATTAAAATGTCAGGATTTTAAAATAGTCCCTCAGGAGCTTTCGGTTTACTGTAACTCTGTAAAATTATTAAGTGCAACATTGAAATTAAACTATATGTGAATATCCTAACATTATAAAGTTATTTAAATTTAAATAAAATTTTTAGATGTGACTGTGTGTTAAAACAAAAGGGTTTAATCATTTATATTAAATAATAATAAATACAAAAACCATGGAATAACAAACTTTTAATCGAAACAAGGAATTGAACAATAAAACAGTAACCCATAATTAACTAATAATTGAATTGAATTTTTGTTGTTGTTAATAATCAATTTATTAAATAAGACAATTAATGACGATACAGATATATTTATTATTTTTTTTATTTACGTTATGTCGACGTTTTGATAGCTTTGTTTTGGTATCTTCATCACATATTTTCGTACTATGTACAATTATACTATAAGTCTAACCATTTGTAAATACCTCCTCTGTAGGAAAATACCTGAAGAAGATACCAAAAATATGCATAGAAACGTCGTCACGATATAAATAAAAACTAAAGTTGGTTTTAATTCAAAACAGACATTAAATTAAAACTTTGTAAATCTATGTTCCGTAATTTTATTTACTTAATTTTCAGGTTAAATAATTGATAAATAACAATGTATAAAAATTGTGCCAGTCTCGATTACGTTTAGGAGTAAAAGTTTCCCTCTTGGCATTTATATTGAACAATCTACCATGTTACTGTTATTATACTTATTAGTTTTGGAATCTCTTTTGAATATATACAGCAGTAATGACGTTTCGAACAGTACAGGAAAAACTCTGTTCGTCATCGTCAGGGAGACAGAACAACACTCAGAGGCGCATCATGAGAGTCCGAACACTCATTACAGGGTGGGGGGGGGGATGGGGTCAGATCTGTGGCTACTGTCAGTCACAGAGAAAACGCAACTGATTCAGAGAGATTACATCGCAGATGACGTCATCGTAGCGTTGCGTAGTAACGGGGATATAAAATAACAAACTTCTGTACAGAGAGTCTTAATCTAAATGCTCGTCCGACCGAATCAAAACTTATACCTTGTGTGCTATAAAGTTATTTTAATAAATATTTAATAGTTGAATTTCGACATATTATTCATTTTACGCTGTTGACCTCCACAGATCTACTAAAAACGTTGGGGTTTCTTTAACCTTACTTGCTTCTTGCACTCTGCCTCTCTCTTCCTGATTTTATCGTTTTCTTCGCTTGTAGTATATGTGTTCATCTTTTTCTTTTCTGATCTTCTAGACGATCTTTCTCGTTATCTCTTTGGACTGCCTCTTTATTTCTGTTTTTCTTGTTTTCTTCTCTTGTAGTATATGTCTACATCTTTTTCTTTTGTGATCTTCTAGACGATCTTTCTCGTCCTCTCTTTGGCCTGCCTCTTTATTTATGTTTCTCATGTTTTCTTCTCTTGTAGTATATGTCTACATCTTTTTATTTTGTGATCTTCTAGACGATCTTTTTTGTCGTCTGTTTGACCTGTCGCTTTATTTCTGTTTTTCTTGTTTTCTTCGCTTGTAGTATATATCTACATTTTTTATTTTGTGATCTTCTAGACGATCTTTCTCGTCATCTCTTTGGCCTGTCGCTTTATTTCTGGTTTTCATGTTTTCTTCGCTTGTAGTATATATCTACATCTTTTTCTTTTCTGATCTTCTAGACGATCTTTCTCGTCATCTCTTTGGCCTGTCGGTTTATTTCTGTTTTTCTTGTTTTCTTCGCTTGTAGTATATCTCAACATCTTTTTCTTTTGTGATTTTCTAGACGATCTTTTTTGTCGTCTGTTTGACCTGTCTCTTTGTTTCTGTTTTTCTTGTTTTCTTTGCTTTCCGTTCTTTACTTTTCCTTGCCTATTTTCACTTATTATTGCTCACCTATCTACTCCACGACAATGCAATAGCCGAATAATGATATAATAATAATAATAAGTCAACATTGTCAACAAATTTTGAATCTGGCTTTATTTTGAGGACGACATCACGCGTGTTAATAAACAAAAGAATGCCTGACCGCAGAAGGTTTTGCATCCTCAGGCTGATAAAGTGTTTGCACCAGGCGAGTATTGGCGAGGTTCACCTGAGTGAGAGGAATCTCATAAGTTAGCCTTTCCTCCTCCTCCATGTCCTCGTCGTCGTCTCAGTTGGATCACATTTCAGTGCAGAGTCGAAAAATGTTGCGCGTAAGTGACGTGTCGTGTTTCCGGCACATAATAAATTAGATCGGACGTTAATGAGGACTAAGATGGCGGCTCCGGCGTGAGAGTGCTCCGAAATGAGGCCTGCCGTTGGTGATGGTGGAGTGGTGTAGGACGATGTTCGGGGCTACAGGGAAAGCCTCTCTCCTGTGGGGGTGTGGTGTCGAGAGAGAGTAGGCAAAATTAAATTATGGCACGGGGGAACTGTGGGGAAGAGGAGGAGGAGGAGCAGGGTTGATGCTGAATTATGGCAAGATGCCGTGCCGCGACGTGCCTAGCTCCCGGATCCCGTAGATTAGTATTCCGTCGAGGATTGCGGGTAAACGTAACTGTGCATATCACGAATCAATTGCGGGAACGGAATACGACAGGCCGTCGAGGACATTCAGCTAATAAGGATCTCAGGAAACGTTCCTTCTGTTTTTCCAAACATAGCTTAATATTTCCTTACACCTAAAACCACACCTCAATTTGTCTTTTAACGTCAAACAACCACAAACCACGTTATATTTGAACAAAAAAATAACAACTATCAATAGGCAAAGGCTTTACAGATGAATTTGCTGAATAAGCTATTCTACGGCTTCCAAGCGGCTGACGTTTCAACGGCGACCGCTGTCATCGTTCTCAACAGCGTACCGAAACCTGCATTCACCACGTTCAAAGAATAATTATTTATTTACAATAATAAACAACCTCTTTCTTTAACATTCTGAATATGTAACTTAATTTCAATTGTATTATTTAGATTATTCGGGTATTCTTGGAATAGATAAGTGAGAAAGAAAGAAGCAAAGAAAACTAAAAACAGAAAGAAAGAGGAGGGTCAAAGAGATGACGTGAAAAATCGTCTACAAGTTCAGAAAAATATATAGTAACTCCAACGTTTCGAACAGCACGGGAAAAACTCTGTTCGCCATCAGGGAGAGAGTGAACACAACAATCTCTACTCGGCTGGTTTAGGAGGCAGCTGGCCGATTCTCCCAATCGGAATAAAGAGCGAAAGTGAGCGAGAAAAGAAACGAACCGTGGAAATTGCAGAAGGTAGGAAGAAACTTAGGTAGAATAAAACGTATAAGACGAAGGGAGATGGAAGTAAATTAAAGCAACATCCTCTACCCCACAGCTCGGCATGTTTAGGAGGCAGCTGGCCGACTGTTTCAATCGGAATAAAGAGCCAAAGTGTGCGAGAAAAGAAACGAACCGTGTAAATGCAGAAGGTAGGAAGAAACTTAGGTAGAATAAAACGTATAAGACGAAGGGAGATGGAAGTAAATGAAAGCAACATTCTCTACCCCACAGTTCGGCAAGTTTAGGAGGCAGCTGGCCGACTCTCCCAAGCGGAATTAAGAGCGAAAGTGAGCGAGAAAAGAAACGAACCGTGGAAACTGCAGAAGGTAGGAAGAAACTTAGGTAGAATAAAACGTATAAGACGAAGGGAGATGGAAGTAAATGAAAGCAACATTCTCTACCCCACAGTTCGGCAAGTTTAGGAGGCAGCTGGCCGACTCTCCCAATCGGAATACAGAGCAAAAGTGAGCGAGAAAAGAAACGAACCGAGGAAATTGCAGAAGGTAGGAAGAAACTTAGGTAGAATAAAACGTATAAAACGAAGGGAGATGGAAGTAAAGGAAAGCAACATTTTCTACCCCATAGCTCGGCAAGTTTAGGAGGCAGCTGGCCGACTGTTTCAATCGGAATAAAGAGGCAATGTGAACGAGAAAAGAAATAAACGATGGAAATTGAGGTAGAGTAGACATATAAGAGAGATTAAGGGAGACTAAAGACAACAAATTAGACATGTTGCAAATAATATATAAATATCAAGTTAATTATTAATGACGAGTTATTGAGTGAAACAGAGAATCTGAGAAAAGGACAAGAGACGGAGAGCTTTATACGATTTCATACTGTATAAGAATAGTAAAATTTTCGTGTTTGATTCTCCCTACTTCATTCGGTTTGCTGGTCTTATTTTTCACTTTCTGGGTTCCTGTCTTCCTTAATTATATGCTTAATAATGAACAAATCTTTCAATCATCTTTGCCTTGACATGTTTTCATCAGTTTCTTTTACCTTTAACCGGTCATACTATACCTTAACCGTACCTGATGCCAATTGTATTTCCGGCCCTGCCGCCTTCATGACTGCAGCTGCAACTGTACCCAGAGGTTACTTATAATCTGCGATGACTGTACGCCTGACTAAGTTGCTGTACCTTGTTTGACGTATCGCCTCTGTATCAGTTCTCTGCAAGGTTGGCAACTTTGCGCCATCGTCGAATCCCTAGAGCACCTCACTGCAGAATCTTGCCTGCTCACATTCCCGTGGTGCCAGAAACTTACCATCCCTAATAAATTTACTAACTTCGATACAGTCCTCTCTCCTCCTCCTCCCCCTCCTCCTTTCTCACTTTCCGTCGTTCAGAGGGAAACAAATGGGAGCCGCGGTGGCTGTTGGCGTCGTCATGAGAACGTTCCTCGTCTCGTCGACGCACGAAGCAGTCACTCGACGCGGTGACGTTCATTGACTCTACAATTATATTCTCTCACTCGGGGGATTGCCTAGGAACTTGGGCGAGGTCACAACGCACGCTTTATATTCTCTGCAGACACACGAAAAAAAAATGTCCCTGGAGTTCCATATCTTCGCGAACAACTAGACGCAAGTTGTGTCGAACCCACAGGCGTCAACTGACAAACAAAGTTTTAAATTTTCCGGGGCGCGAAAATAAAGTAATATAAAGCATGCGAGAGGATTCTTTCGCAGGTAACCTGTGAGGGATGTTCTCTCGCAGGCAGAACCTTTTAGGAGAGATACGAAGGGGCTACCTTTGAGTATGCCTCTTCCTCTCCGTTTTTGAACTAAGGTTCTCACAAGCCGAGGCACCTCGGCCTGTTCTGAGAGGTGTATGTTCTGGGGTCACAGACCTTGGGCATACAGTGAGAGTTGTTCGCTATTCCCATTGGAATAGTCTGCCAGCTGCCTACTAAACTTGTCGAGGCACGGAGAATGGAATGCTGCGTCCCTACAGCAAAACTCCTCTCCCGCTATCGGAAGGGCGTGGGACAAGTACCCAATGCCCGACCTACCCGATGCAGGTTTTTCTAGGGTTTTCCCTGCTCTTCTTTAGGCGAATGCCGGGTAAGATCCTTAAAATATAGCCCGGGGGCCCTAGTTAGCCCTTGGCTCCCTTCCTGTACCCTTCTGCATCCCCCTTTCAAATCAATCCTATGCTATTAAAGGGGAGTTGCCCAACGTGGATTACCATCATTAGCCTCTTGCCCCCCATCCCCTTCCCCCAAAAGAGAATAAAGTAAAAGAACCTTCCCGGAGAGACGTACAGGACTACTTTTGGGGATGCCTTCTTCTCTCTGTGTTTTTTTTTAGCTATGGTTCCCGCAGCCAAGGCACCTCGTCTGTTCTGAGAGGTGTATGTTCCGGGGTTGTTCCCATTGGAACAGTCGGCCAGCTGCCTCCAAAACTCGTCGAGGCACGGAGAAGGGGTTGCTGCGTTCCCCTTAGCAAATCTTCCAGCTATGAGAAGGTGCGTGGGACAAGTACCCAATGCCCAACATACCTGATGCAGGTTTTGCAGTAAAATAAATCGTCCAGAAGTCTAGAGACCGATCGGACTCTATATACTGGGCCAGCTGTCACTATAGGACCAGGCAGAATTTAGTGGGTCTGCCACTCCCCCCCTCCCCCGTGTTGCGCGTCTGTACAGTCCTACCATCATTATTTTATCTCTGAGAAATTCGGGTACTAAATAAAAACGAAATACGATGACAGAAAATCATGACGTATATTGTAAAGGGTGGCAGTTTCTTTTAGATAAATCCAAGTAAAAGCATTTTTACAAAAAATTAATACGGGATGGTAATTGGATTAGTATTTTATCAGAGATAAACAAGACGGTTGTACCGTAAAATTTTCATATCTGTAAAGTCAGAATCGCAGGAAGATAAAATACTAGTTTGAGAGCCGATCATTTAAAATAAAAACTTTACTTCTGATTGGAAAATTAATAATAAAAATAGACAAATACAAACAAATGAAGTGATAATATAAATACCACACGCCGTATATTTTGAGTGTTGTCAACTGACTAGTGCAGTTGTGTCGCCCTATGCTCTTCTTAACACCTGAATGAAGGGGACGAGGCTACCAGAAACGTTGCAGTGTGGTATTTACATCATCATATCTTTGGTCTGTATTCGGCTATCTTTCTTATTGTTGACAAACCATTTTAAACCTTTAACAACTCACAAATAAATGTCAGGACCGCAGAAACCATTTAATCTTTAATTTCACCCCCCGTGCCTTTTAATAGCTTATTTACAACGTCACTCTAACTGGCATTACATTAACGATACAGACAATTTAAAATAATGAAAAAGGGGCCCTTTGGAATGATTGATGCTGGTACGGTCATCCATACTTTCCCCCTTACCCCTCACCCCCTCCCACACCCCCCTCCAAAAAACCAGGAGGTGTGGAATTTCACGCTTGTAATTAAAACACTTTCTGAGTACATTAATGTGTGTGCTTTATCCTGTAAACTCTGGTAGCTACACACTATTTAATCCGCGTGTGATGATCCTATTACGGTTGCAATTTCAGTCCGTTGCCCTTCATTTGTAACGAGGCAACACAGAAAACAATGGTTCGCGGATGGATTGGTCCAAGCAACTGTTTACACTCTCCTAATCTACAATTAACCACCCGCGAAAATAAGGCACGAGGAAAGGGGTATTTTCCTTACTTCTTAGATCCGAGTACGATTTCTTTTTTATCTATATCTGATTTTGAATAAAAATTGATAGCCAATTACGACAAAGAAAAGTGATAATATAAATACCACACAACGATTCTGGGATCCTGGTCCCTTTCCTCAGGTTCTGAGAAGAGCCTAAAGCTCAAAAGTTATTTAAAGTATACCCAATTTTTTTTAAAAAAGAAAACATGGTAGCTTAATTATTCTCGGATTTTTTTTTGGTAACAGGCTAAATGAGGGTAATCCACATGGTGGCAACTCCTCTTTAATAGCATAGGAAGGGATTTGAAAGGGGGGATGCGGAAGAGTAGAGGAAGGTAGCCAAGGGTTAACTAGGGGCCCCGGGCTATATTTAAGGATCCTACCTGGCATTGTCTAAAGAAATGCAGGGAAAACCCTAGAAACTGTCTCGACCAGTTTAGGAGGCAGCTGGCCGACTAAAACATTATTTTTTTATATACGTGTATTTTGAAAACAAATCAGCGTATTTCAGACACTAAAATAATATTTTTCTTATATTCGTATCATTTCAAACCGTATCTCAGGTTATTTTTTTTTACGCAAAGTGTAGACCAAGCTACATCATCACCACCATCACCCGTATCCTGTATCCTTTCCTACATCTAACCGCTTTCCAGTTCTCTTATTTCCACTAAAGGATTAACTACTACTCCTATGGCTAACTCCGAACTAATCCAATCCTCAAGACTCTTACATATTTCAACGAGACCCTTCCCCGGGCCGATCGTCTTCCGAAACTTTTCTCATTTCGTTCTTTAGTATTCATTTAGCTCCATTTTCCTATTGGTTTCGTGTTAAACGTTTAAATTGTTTCGCTCGCTTCCAGAAAGACTCCCCGTGGTTCCGTGTGGAATTTATTTTAGTTATTTATAGTTGGGTTGTAATACAGTTCTCATTTTTCTTACCACTACTCGCCTTCATAATCCTCGTTTGTATATCTTCTATATAATAAAAAAGGATGTATATTTGTATGTATGTATTTAGGTTAATCTCTATACAGATTTCAACGCGTGGACAGAATGTAACACAAATTGTTTCACATATTCATTTAAAACTCGAGAAACGGTACTGTGGGGGTGGGTGGTGGGTGAGAAACCCCTAGAATAAAGGTGGAAAGAATTATAATTGAAAAACGTGACGAATTTTGTGTTGAATCACTGCGCGTCAAGAGGCCGTGACGTTACGCCAGAGAGAGACGTTACTACGCGACGAGCAAAGGAAATAGTTCCTTTTTCCGTAATGAAAATAAAGCAGATATATCTTCATTGAATAAAAAGTATAATTTTATCCAGAAATACTCCATCCAATGATAATATAAAAAGCAGTACGAAATATTTTACGATCCTTGCGGGAAAATGTAAGTTAATTTTCGCCGCCATGTTTAGTGACTCCAATATGGCGACTATTTGTTTACATTGTGAGTCTAGCTAAGAATTTCATCAATTTTAATCTTTGGTAATGCCTGAAGACTGAGTGACAATTACATCCTGCAGTAGTCAAGGAGTATATTTAAGTACTCTATTCGCAAAGAAATTCGGTGGATTTTTGGGTGGGACTGATGCAATAAAATTCTATATATTTTATAGGAAGAGTTAGAAACAGTTTGACTTCTTGACTGAAAAGTTTAGTATAGAATTAAATACTTTTTCGGGTACAGTACAGTACAGTACAGGCGCAACAAATAATAAAATGAAGTAATAGAAGAATAGCACAGTTAAGACTTAAAACAATAATATTTAGAAAGGACTAAATCCCAAATCCGAGAATAATTAAGCTACCGTGTTTCTATAAAATAAAATTGGGAAATGTAAAATAAATTTTCCGCAGAATATAATATTATTTTGACTTGTTTAAATTTCTTTTAAAGTGATAAAATATTTTTTGAAGGTCTGGATTTTTAACTTCTGCTCCACTCACAATAATATATATTTTTTTTATATTAAACTAGCTGGGTGCCCGGCGTTGCCCGAGATGTCATTTATCTATAACCCCTGATATGTCTCCAATTTCGGCTGCTTTTGCGCAATTTTTATGTAACGCTACTCGAACCCTAATCATTATAATTAACTCTGAAAAATATTTCTTCAACGCAAATATCTGCCGTGTTTGCATGTTCCAAAATTTGCACCCCACAACCCCTGAATCTGAGGGGTAAATGCCAATTTGAATGTCGTAACTAAGCACAGTGACTTCCATAACCTTTGATTTGACTCAAATCTCGGTTGTATTCGCGTTATTTTACTGTAAAGCATCTCCACCCCAAACCCGTAGGGTGCCCTTTTCACACTGCGTAGGGGATGGAAATTGTATTCAGATAACGTTGGTAGAAACACTATCAATATATTTGACCCCTAAAAATATTTATCCGACTCAAATATCGGCTGTTTTAGTATGTTTAAATATTTCCACCCCCGCTTCTGGGGGTGGAAGACGCGTCTCACCCCGACAGTGTTTGTTTCCTGGTCGCAAAGACACACGTGTACGAAATTTGGTAAAAAATTGCTCGACTGGTGTAGATTTGTATTTTATTTAGAAAACGTTGGTATGGGAAATAGAAAAGGGCTGTTTTTAGGGTTTTCCCAGAAATTATTCGATTTTTTCTCGCCTTTTAAACCTTCCCTAGACCTCCACGAACATTTCAAGACTAAGATAAGATAAATCCGTTCAGCCGTTCTCGAGTTTTAGTGAGACTAACGAACAGCAATTCATTTTTATATATATATATATATATAGATAATTTATTAAACTCATCTGTAATGTTTCCCAGCAACATTACTTTCAAGGAAGAGCCAGTTCAAGCGAATGATTAACGTAGTATCTGTGTGATTCAAGCTCACAACCGTCCCCCCCTCCCCCCCCCCCCATGGAGTTAAGCAGAGTCCAGAATAGGGCATTGAATTTCCTAAAGGCCCGAAGCGAAACTGCTTGAATTATTCACAAAGACAATGTCAGCTACGCCGCAAAAAAAAATGTATGTATACACACACACACACACACACATATATATATATATATATGTATATACACTTCTCCACGAAACGAAACCATTGGCCTTTAATTAAAAAAACGTTCATTGTTGCGCAAGGCAGAGGTGGAAGCGATGGAGGCAACTACGGAATAAATTTTTCAAGTTATAAAATAAGGTTAATATTTAATATTTCATTTATGCGTGCTTTAACTGGCTGTTCATTATTTTTAATAATAAAAAATGGTTAAGTTTTCTGTTTTCCCCGCAACAATACAATAAATTGAAAAATTTAATAAGTTGTAAATTAAATATATTTGAAGTGCAGTTTGGCGATATGTGAAAATAAAACACAGCTTCATACGCAGAATTTCCTTCGATTTGAAATCCCTTCCTATGCTATTAAAGGGGAGTTGCCACCATGTGGATTACCCTCATGTAGCCTGTTACCTTATAAAAAACTATACTGTTTGTATCTTGACAGCTCCTAGGAATTAATAGACCTTCATTCAATATTATGAGAGTAAAAAACAAAAAAAAAATAGGAAGTTGCCCGAAAATGTCATACAACCATTTAAAAAAATTTTTTGTGTCTGTGTTTCTTTCCTCGAGGGGGTTTTCTTAAATTTTGTTTGAATTGACAGTATTATGATAATCAATAATTAAATAAAATCATATTTGTATATTTTTTTCCAATATAAATTAATATCTATTTTTTTTTCGCGTGTTAATGTTGATTCGCTTTGTAGCATAATTACAACACGACCTCCCCCCCCCCACACACACACACACAAACAAACAAACAACTCCCGCCAAGCGCCCTCTGGCTACAGCAAAAGCGTCAGCAAACCTATTTGTGACTTTATATATATATATATATATATATATATATATATATATATATATATATATTAAATATTATAATTATTTCAAACGTTGTTCATTCTGGCATTTTTAACATTAAAGTTTGGAGCCCACGGGACATTTCACAGCCGATTCATTACAAGTAAAATGATATAACTGTATTGAACAGGCTCACAGTCCACTGTACGTAGAAACGTTGCTGATTCAAAGAATGTCTCTGCAAATAACGACAAGCAGAGAATAAAAAAAAATGAAATGAAGCCAAATTATTAAATAGAGGTGAAGATACGAAGATGTAAACGTGACCAGAGAGGTTAACGCAATGCCAATTTTTCAAATATGTTGTTGAATTGCTACGTAATATCTGAGAAATACGTTTCCGAGTGTTGAAATACATTTACAACGTTACTCTTGAAAGGAAATAATCGAATGGTGTAAGGGTTATTACATTTTAAATTTTTAATCGATAAATTATAAAAGGAAATGCTGGCTAAATATTTAAAGTTGACTGTGAGACATCAACTTGGTTACCTCAAGACAGGGATAATTATATAATTGTGATAAAAATTAATTATGTACTTAAATAGGTGGGTGGAATTTCTTTCCCACTTCCCTTTGTTTATTTGGGAAGACAGTAATTCAGATAAAGAACATTTGGAAGGAACCAAAGGCAGATAAAGAGGTTAATACAAACAGTGGAAAAATCATTTCTTGAAATAATATATTAGTACAAAGTGAGACGGTGAACCACCTTGATAAATAGTAGTTGTATACTCAAGCAGAGGATTTTATTGTACAGTGTGAGCGAAGGAGAATGGCCTGTGAGAGTTGTTCCCTCACAGGCAGAAGATTTCTGGAGAGAACCGTTGGGGATGTCTTCTCCTCTCTCTGGTTTTGAAACCCTCGGCCCGGGGTCACAGACCTTGGGCATACGGTAAGAGTTGTTCGCTGTTCCAACTGTTGGAACACTCGGTAAGCTGCCTCCTAAACGGGTCGAGGCACGGAGAAGGGAACGCTGCGTCCCCACAGAAGACCTCCCCCCCCCCTCACGCGATATAGGAAAAGCGTGGTACAAGTATCCGATGCCCGACCTACCTGATGCAGGTTTTATAGGGGTTGTCCTGCATCTCTTTTAGGCGAATTGCCGGGTAGGATCCTTAAACTACAGCCCCGGGGGCTCCTAGTTAACCCTTGCCTACCTTGCTCTACCCTTCCGCATCCTCCACAGACATTTGAAATCCCTTCCTATGCTATTAAAGGGGGAGTTTCCACTACGTGGATTACCCTCATGGAGCCTGGTACCCTTAAAAAAATTGTAGAGCAGCCTGGAAGTAACGCATGTACTAGAAGGTGGTTTAAAAAAACTACACGGTCTTACTGAAGTTGTGACTCTACAAAACTGATGATATATATATATATATATATATATATATATATATATTTGTTCCTTAAAAATGGATTTGGTCTTTTTTTTAGGGTAACAGGCTACATGAGGGTAATCCACATGGTGGTAACTCCCCTTTAATAGCATAGGAAGGGATTTGAAAAGAAGGGGTGATGCGGAAGGGTTGATTCTGCCATATTTATATAATACTATAGTTTTAAAATATTTCTTGTCTCGTATACTATTTTATTTTAAGGAAAAATAAACAGAAAATAACTCATAGCATACATGACAGTCTTAGAGTCTCTAAATATGTGTAAAAAAAAATTACACGTAAAAATTAACATTTTCTGCTTACAATTCCCCCAATTTTAACCAAAACGAACGGCCACGTTCTTAAATTCATTGAATCAGGTTAATATTTTGCCCTCTTTACGTATATCTGAATGTGTTCCAAATGCATATTTCTACTTAGCACGTAGAAGAGGGAGAGAATTCATATGAGCGGAAAAGTCTCAGGAGAATGTATCGTAAGGGTGGGTGGGGGAGTGGAGGGGGGGGGGCGGAGATGCAAATAAAAAGATCCTGTCCTCTCGTTAACAGATATTTCTGTTCTTTTGCCAGGAAAGTAAAGGATATTTACAATTCTCCGCCTTGGCAAGCATTTGCACCAGTAAGGAATATATATATATATATATATATATATATATATATATATAAACGTCGTCGTGTGGAAAACTGTCTCGTCCTCACCACTATTTGAACTGGAAATGATTCCTCTATGTCGAATTGGACGATTATGCTTGACAAGCAGAGAATAAAATAAAACGAAGCGTAATTATTAAGTAAAGATTAAGATACGAAGATACCAAAGAGTTTTATGAAATGCGGTTATAAGCTCCGTTGAGTTAAAGGAACGTTCGTAAAAACCGAATGAATACACACACACACACACACAAATATGTATATAGGATGATTTTACGGTACAACCTTTAGAGTAAAACAATTTATTAACTGTCTATGGAATAAATTAATAACTATGGTGAAAAAGAAGAAAAACCCTCTCCTGGATCAATGTTTAATAAACCTTAAAAGAACTAGAGGGAATAATTAGTTTTGAATTAGGACGAATTTACAGAAAACCGGAGAAGGAATTATATGATTTAACAGACTAACCTCATCATATAAAACAATTACAGGGTGAACTATTTAAAAGTAGGGGAAAACAATATTATATGAAAAAGTTATGTATAGTTATGCAAGATTTATAATCGAATTAAAAATTATATATTATATATATTTGTTATATTTTTTTAAGACTGACTATTTCTAATATTATATTAATAGAGTTCATGGAAAAATAAACCAGATCTTTATTTTGAGTTTTCCTCCACTAAATTTTCCCGTTATGACGTCATAAACGTCCACGCAACCGACGTGGTGTTCTAGTGGTTAAGGAGTTCGGTTTTTTTATGCCGCGAGTCGGGGTTCGAGGCCCGTCACCGGCAAACATTTTTTTTATTTACTATCATTGATTACCTCCAGAGAATTATATTACAACAATTAAATAAAAATCTCTTTGGATGTAAAATGTGTTTTAACTGTTCGATTTTAGCTCACTTTTCCAGCAGGCTTCTGTGTGGACGTATTTTTCAATTAAATTTGTTCTATACATTGCTATTGTTATTTTCAAATAAACTGTTAAATTCAATTCATTTTCTCACGTGACAATATTCAGAGGAATTTAGCGATTTTTAAATGGTCCCCTGTTAAATAAACTGTTCCACGTCGTTTCTAATTTCTACTTTCACATTTTTTTTTCCCTCCTCTCTCTCTCTCTTTTTTATTCTTCTATATTTTTATTTGACGAGGGTGGTTGGGGTAGAGGTGAGACATTTAGTGAACCTTTTGTAGGGAAAGTCCCTCCCCCCCCTCCTCCCCCTCCTACGCTAATGCAGGCAAAGTGGCTTACAGTGTCGCCAACTGCGGGCGACGGAGCTACGCAAAAGTGATACATTCAGACGCGGCGCCCAACTTCGATATCCAGCGTTATCTGGCGTCGTTCGACGTCGTCGTCGTCGTCGTCCTCCTCCTCCTCCTCCGCTCTTATCTGACGCTGCAACTCAGGCGCTAAGTATGGAGGAATACTCACACACACAGACAAACGCACCATCGAAGCGTACTTACGAGCTAACGTACTTGTCTTTTTTTTTGCTATGATACCGTGAGTTTTTTGTGGAACTTTAATATACCCACACTGAACTTTATGTGACCAATTAAAACTTTTACCTTCTGCATCTTTAGCTTTAAATTTCTTTATAAACTTTGTCAAATCAGGAAAAATGCCCGACCTACCCAATGCAGGTTTTTCTAGGGTTTTCCCTGCATTTCTTTAGGTTAATGCCGGGTAGGATCCTTAAACCATAGCCCGGGGGCCCTAGTAACCCTTGGCTACCTTCCTCTACCCTTCCGCATCCCCCCTTTCTAATCCCTTCCTATGCTATTAAACGGGACTTGCCCAATGTGGATCACCATCATGTAGCCTGTTGCCCTAAAAAAAAAAAAAGGACATCCAGAGACCCGAGACAAGCCTGCGAGAGGATTCTCTCGCAGGTAACCTGCAAGGGATTTTCTCTCGCAGGCAGAACCTTTTAGGAGAGATACGAAGGGGCTACCTTTGGGTTTGCCTTTTCCTCTCCGTTTTTGAACTAAGGTTCCCATAAGCCGAGGCACCTCAGCCTGTTCTGAGAGGTGTATGTTCCGGGGTCGCAGACCTTGGGCATACGGTAAGAGTTGTTCGCTATTCCCATTGGAATAGTCGGCCAGCTGCCTCCTAAACTGGTCGAGGCACGGAGAAGGGAATGCTGCGTCCCCACAGCAAACTCCTCTCCCGCTATCGGAAGGGCGTGGGACAAGTACCCAATGCCCGACCTACCCGATGCAGGTTTTTCTAGGGTTTTCCCTGCATTTCTTTAGGCGAATGCCGGGTAGGATCCTTAAAATATAGCCCGGGGGCTCTAGTTAACCCTTGGCTACCTTCCTCTACCCTTCCGCATCCCCCCTTTCAAATCCCTTCCTATGCTATTAAAGGGGAGTTGCCCAAAGTGCATTAGCCGCATGTAGCCTGTTGCCTTAAAAAAAAAAAAAAAAAAGGTACCCAATGCCCGACCTACCCGATGCAGGTTTTTCTAAGGTTTTCCCTGCATTCCTTTAGGCGAATGCCGGGTAGGATCCTTAAAATATAGCCCGGGGGCCCTAGTTAACCCTTGGCTACCTTCCTCTACCCTTCCACATCCCCCTTTTCAAATCCCTTCCTATGCTATTAAAGGGAAGTTGCCCAAAGTGGATTACCATCATGTAGCCTGTTGCCCTAAAAATAAAAGGACATCCAGAATCTTTATTTCCGTACAAATTTAAACTATCGTTGTCACAATAATTTGTAACAATTGTCGTATAAGCTGGATAATTACATGGTAATGACAGTGCTGCAGGATAATCGTTTTGACAGTCAATGCCACGAGGTGCAACTCCGTAAAGCATCATTTTGTATTTTTCATAATCTACATTACTCGTATAATTAAGATACATTGACGTGTGCTTGTATTCACATTGACGACGTATCACGTTAAATTCTTTGAGAATATCCTCCGTATATAATATGATTTAGAGATGCGTTACTCGTCAAAGTAGAACCAGTTTCGAATGAAGGTTCAGCTCCCATAAATTTAACCGAACGATTCAAATTAAGAGCTCTAGCGTATGCAGGTAAACTGAAGTATTCCGCGGGACTCATGTAAGAACACAAAGTATTATTAAATATGTACATAAAAGAAGTAGTTAAAAATTTTCCTACACTGCTGGATCTCATTTTAACGTCTTCCCACAAGAACGAATGAGCCCAACTGAATATGTCCACTGATCTTGTAAAACTGATAACTGTTTCGTGATTACGGAGTGTCCACCACATGGGAACGATATTTCCCGCGTCGTTGGAACCGACGGCAGGTGAATCTTGATCGATCTACGGCGTTTTCTCCTCCGTCCACGGCTGTCTTGCATGATGAAAGTTGAGTAATTATTCGGATCTTCTACGTGTCTCTTTGACGGAGGTTGATTCAGCTCCTCGACCTCTTCGGGATCTTCTTCTCTCTCTCTCTCGTAATTAGGGGAGACTCTAGTGTTGACGCTTGTTGAGCGATTTCTCTCGGAGGGGTGTTGGAATTCGGTTGTCCCACACTTGTACGAGGGTTGAAATACGGCAAACCTCGAGCCACACGTGCACGGCCTCGTCTGTTGATAACTGCAAGTTTTGCGTAATCTAGACGTTTCTTCGGAGGCATGCCTCGACTGTCAAATGATAGTCCCAATAACCTTTTATATAACTAAATAATCTCTACAGTCCAGATTCAGGACTATCATGTGCGCAAACACAAGTTCCCCGCTAAACTCTGTTAAAAGGTCAGCTGCAGAAACAAGTTCTTGCCAAAAAAAAGTTGCGTAATACGATTCTAAACAGGACTGGGAGCGACAACGACGAGGCGACTTGGAGATAACCTTGGGTGCTGCTTCGCAGCATGTACAAAGTCTCTTACAAGACATCTCTGTTTCGCCGCGACTATTGGTGGAAGGGAAAAAAATATCACACGACCGAAATCACATTAAGTGATACAAAACAGAAAAATATTAAAGGGTGGTAAATTCAAAGCTCACGACGCTACGGGAAACGTTTATTTGTCCTTACATAACCGTAAGAAGTTCTTCAATTCATCCAGATGGTCGCGTCGTTACAATAACAAATTTTATGACTGTTTTACATTTACATTTTCATAAAGAATTTTTACTTCATCCCTTATCCCAGGGCAGGAAAATTCTATTCTATTTTAATGCGAAAAATTAGGATTCATGAATAAATTACTAATATTATAAAATTCAATGCCTCGCTCCTTATAATTTATTAGGACAATCACTGCTAAGATTCAACGCCGCCAATTCAAATCGAATTTTATTTTACAGTTCTACAGCAGTAGTCACAGACCATGGTATGTGGTGCAGATTGAAGGACATGAGGGAAGGTAGCGCGGATCAAACGCGGTCAAGCGCTAGCAGTTACATGTGGCAAACACGGCTTAGATTTAAAACTGCCAATTCTAATCGAATTTTATTCTACAGTTCTACAGCAGTAGTGTCGGACGATTATGTATGGTGCAGATTGAAGGACAGGAGGAAAGGTAGCGAGGAATAAACATGATAACTATCTAACGCGGTCAAGCTCTAGCTGATACCTGGGGCAAACACTGCTTATATTCAACGCTGCTAATTCTAATCGATTTTTATTCTATAGTTCTACAGCAAAAGTCACGGACGATGGTTTGTGGTGCAGATTAAGAGGGAAGGTATCGCGGAATAAACACATACACACAGCAACTGTCTAACGCGGTTAAGCTCTAGCAGTTGGTGCACCTTCATTGAAGACCACAAAACGCGGCCGTCAAGAAATGTGCAGCACACTATAGTTTGGTATGATAGCTCTCACCCAATGTTTAATAATAAAATTGTTTAATACATTAATTATTTTAGTTGCATTTTTATTACTATCAGTTTCCAGACACACACATCAGTATGAAAATGTAATTTTAATATTAGATTTTAATTAATAACGTCTGTTTTTATTGAATTAACAAAAACAATTCACGACTTTTCACAGACACACACACACTTTTAATTTATTTTTTTGATAATAATTATGACGACGTTCCGAGACCGTTTTTTTATCATCTTCAGGTATTTACATACAGTGGTATTTATATATATAAATTAAAATGTCATTAATTGTTTTTTTTTATTACTTGTAATAATAAGTTCGGCAGTGTTTTACATTTATTTTTCTTGATCATATCAAAAGGAAAATATTAACGTTCGCTTCATCTCAATAGTTTTAACAGTATTATTAATATTCGTATTTAACCATAGCAAAAATAAATATTCCAATTATTTTATCTGAATTTCAATGAGAATTATTGTAAAATATCTCCAATTTAACACACGCAAATATCATCTTCTTTTTTTTTGGTATCATAATTGAGCTTTTGTTCCTCTTCTCCATTTTCCAGTAAACTAAAATAACCCCCCCCCCAGATTAATTGTTCCCAATTATAAAGAGAATGTAACAAAGGGGTTGTTGTTGTTTATTATTTTTTTTCCACTTTTTTTTCAGAAGTAATGTCGTTGTTGACCTTCCTCGAAATGGAACAAATAACTTTGTGAACTTCAACATTTGTTAATAATTATTTTGTTGGAAACTGATGACGACGACGACGACGACGCGTCGAAGAGCTTCAAAGAATAAAAATTCAGGCTTATTATTCTAAAGAGATGATGATTTATGACACCTATTTTTTACAACTTGTTATATAAAAAAAAGGGATAGAAACTTTACCTGATGTTTCCTTTTAAATCCTAATTACGTCATTAGGATTTTTTTTGGAGGAAAGGAAGGGTGGGAAGGGAACATAAACATTTTTAAAGGAAAATGTATTAGTAAAATAAATCTCCAGTCTTTGCACAGGGATTAAAAAGGACTGTGATGGTTACATTGGGAATGTAACCGCCAAATTTCACAAGCTTAATCTTCCGTAATGAGTGAATACTGATGGACAGTTTTTACATCCTGCTATACTCAAAGAGTATATTTAAGTATTCTATTCGTAAAGAGAACTCGTTACAGAACTAGGAATATTACTGTACTTTATGCAACGTATTTCTCTAAATAAAAAGTTTTAATTATAACCAGTAACAATATAATAAGGTTATACAACCCGTCGCACTACTGTTCCTTTAAAAAACTTGACTTTTAACGGGGATCACGGACCAAAAATTATATCGTGCTACACGCACATGACGAGGCTAAGAATGATGGGGAAAAAACGACACCTAATATTACTTAAATCATTATAATTTGATAGATTTTAAATATGAATAAACTGACGTGTTCTTAAAGTGAAATTCATGAAAAAAAATTATTATTTTTTAGGGTAACAGGCTACATGAGGGTAATCCACGTTGGTGGCAACTCCCCTTTAATAGCATAGGAAGGGATTTGAAAGGGGAGGATGCGGAAGGGTAGAGGAAGGTAGCCAAGGGTTAACTAGGGGGCCCCCCGGCTATATTTTAAGGATCCTACCCGGCATTCGCCTAAAAGTAATGCAGGGAAAACCCTAGAAATATCCGCATCAGGTAGGTCGGGCATTGGGTACTTGTCCCACGCCCTTCCCTGGATAGCGGGAGAGGAGTTTGCTGTGGGGACGCAGCATTTCCCTTCTCCGTGCCTCGACCAGTTTAGGAGGCAGCTGGCCGACAGTTCCAATGGGAATAGCGGACAACTGTTACGTTTAGGTGTGTATCATTATATATTGATTGTAAATGTGTAAAGCCTAAGGGAAGAAATTCCAAGTGAGAGCTGTTAAATATAAATTTTGTGCAATATCGTTAGTATTTTCTATTTAAGAGTTGGTTTATTTGCATTTATTTTATACAATGCTACCAACGTCAGAGAGTAGAACGCACCAAAGAGCACTTTGACTCATTTCAGTTGTCTGGAGTATATCTTTATATTCATGTGTCTTATAATCCCTAATTATTAATTTTTTTTGTAAATACTATTATTAATTATATTATATTTTTTTAATGTTCCAATCAAAATTCGTCAATTGTCTGTGACGTAACTTTCCCATTTAATGACTAAATACATTGTAAGCCATTTATTCCTATAAAACAATTAATAACATACTTACTGCTTTATTTCAGAAGTGGAAAAAAAATTTAATTAAACGGTTTGTTACTGTAAATTAACATTGGTCATCCTCAGCTTTCTCAAAATCATATAATTTACTAGGGTTTAATTTTTTTTTAAATCTTTTTTATCATACAGTGTTAACCAATTATTGTTACGTCATCTACAAAAGTTGCAGGTATTTGTATCACAAAATATATTTTTTTAACATCCTGGACGTACAAAAAAAAAAGAATTTAAAACTCTTCAGCCCAGTTTCAAAATGATAATTTTTTAAAAAACATAAATAGGAATTCGCAAAAAATAAAATAGATTCTTTTGTTCCATCCTTAGAAAAAGGACAATATGTAGTATGTAACAATAAGGGGAGTAAAAAATACTCAAAAATATTCCCCTTAAAACAATTTTTTTTTCTTCTAGTGAGTAAATATTTACGTTAACACTGGTTTACATTCCATGGCGATACAAACAATAAAATCACCATATTGGAAATGATGGAGGTTTCACAACGGTAAATATGGAACGTACAGTTAGTTATTCCTGATAATCACAGCGTTTCAAGTCAGTTATTTTTTTGGGGGGGGGAGGTGGGTGGGGGGAGGGTCACACGAAGGACAAGAATGAAAGAGCATAAAATTTTCAGCTTTAACCTGAAAGCCAATTTGCATAAAAAAAATGGGTCGACCGACACCGACGCTTTTAAAAAATTTTTCCCTTGTCAATTCGCGTGTCCAATTATATATTTTTAGAGAGAGGGAGAGGGGAAGGGGGGGGGATGGTCTCTCGAGAGAGGATTTCGGGCGTTGCTGAAAAGTGAGAAATTTTTCAACCCCACTCACCCCACCCCCACCACAACCACCACCACTCAATTTCGCACAGTAGGTCACAGTTTCACTTAGTGTCTATTACTATTTTATTTGTGAATTTATTATTATCTACCGAAACAGCGATCCCCTATATAAAAAAAATTAGATAATGATATCGGAGCTTGACCAATTATGAGATTAATAAATCAGCTGTGGTGAAGTCTTAAATTATTAAAAATACAAACTACGTCGACTGTAGGTTGGGATTTAAAATTTCACTTAAAAATGGACGAAGAAAAAAATTCCCTAATTTTCGCTTTCACTTTCACTCTGTCTACTGACTTTGCGTAATCCTTTTGCCTCATTAATTGGCAACATACTAAATCAGATATCTTCTTATATATATATATATATATATATATATATATATATATATAGAGAGAGAGAGAGAGAGAGAGAGAGAGAGAGAGAGAGACTGATATTAGTTTTAACTACCTCAATTATCCTGTCAGTTAATTCTTGACTGTCAGGTCAAATCTTGTCTTTTATATGAAATAAAAGATAAAGATGCACAGGGATATAATAAAAATTTAGAAGCGGCAAAGGAAGGAGGTAAGAACGCAGGCACAGCAAGAGAGGCATTTGAAAAAGCAAGAGGTGTGAAAGTCGTTTCTTCAGATAACTTTTTAAAGAGGATTAAAGATTAAAGTTCTCACTATGAGAAATCTCTGAATTTTATGATTTAAAACGTTTTAGAAGGTTATTATAGCGTTATCTCTGATTAATATATACATATATATATATATATATATATATATATATATATATATATATAGATATATGCTAAATTCGTTATCAATGATGACGCAGGCCGGGAGCTTGTCCCTATGACCCCCCGACAACGTCAGCGACGAAACAATGGTGTACGCCACAAAGTATATGCTCTAGGAGCAGCCCCTTATGTTGTTAAATGAGAAAACGACAGACTTTCACTGGCAGAAAGAAAAATTATTCTTTTAACTTGTATTCCTCAGAAAAATCCACCCTCAACCTTCTTATTAATCTGCATTTTATAATTTTGACGACCATAGAACATATTTATCACTTCTCAGATATTAAATTTACTACCTTTCATTCTTGCTTCAGAATTATTTTTGAAAATAAGGTAATTTATTTTTTAAAATATTATAAATAGCATACAGAAATTTATAAAATTTATTGCAAAAATATGTATATACATGATTTAAAATTGCATTTAAAAATGGAAGAAGATGGATAAATATGTATATACATGATTTTTAGTTATCCTCTCTCTCTCTCTCTCTCTTTGTATATAATCAAAGAGTAAAATATTGTTATATACAAATGAAATAAATATATATTTTTTTATTGGCAAAAAAATTTTATAATTTTTTTCTGACGTCAAGACCATTTATGTATTTAATAATATTTTTAAATTAAATCAAATACTTTTTCATTATTAATTTTTTTTAAAAAATTATAGTCGTTAATTTACTTTTCATCCTACATTTTAAATCGAGTTCATTCGCTATTAGTTTTAAACCTTAGAGTTATTATTATTTAGATTATTCCGGTGTTCCATTGTCTTGGAGGAGATAAGTGAGAAAGAAAAAGGTGGAAAAAAGAGAAAGAAAAGTAAAAAAGAAAAGAAAAAAACAGAAATAAAGTAACACATCAAAGAGAAAGATCGTCTGGTGGAACAGAAAAAAAAAATGTTAGAGATATACTTCACACTGTCTCTGTCTCTCTTTCTGATCTTCATCTTTTCTTTGTTTTCGTCGCTCGGAGTATATTTCTAAATATCTTCTAGACGATTTTGCTAATCATCTCTTTGACCAGTCTCATCGTTTCTTTTTGTTTTTCTTGTTTCTTTTTCCTCCCCCCCCTCAATATTTCGACCTTTTTTTCTCACTTAACTACTCCTTTTCTGTTGTTTCCTTTGTATTCTTCGCTATGAGTATATCTCTACATCTTTTTATCTGATCTCCTAGACGACCTTTCTCGTCATGTCTTTGACCTACCTCTTTCTTTATGTTTTTTTTTCTTTCTTTGCTTTTCTACTCAAGGGCAATGAAATACCCGAATAATCTAAATAATAAGGTTACCTCGCCGATGTAAATACATTTCATAACTTTGTTATTACTAGAGAATTTTTTTTTAAAAAAAAATAAGTTGTATTGACGCACATAAAGAGACTTTTAGAACAAATGATTGTCCGAGTTTAGTTTTTTGACACCTGTGGTCGCGACATTAATTTTAATTACGTACTATTTTGATTTTTTTCCCCGTGTTCATAACATCAATATTACTAGTATTCAGAGTATCGGTTAGGTTATGTTTTTTTTGGGGGGGGAGAGGGTCGACTTTCACTTCTCTGATTAACTTTCAGTTTTTTCTATCACAGCTTTAAGAAACAAATAATAATTAATATTGTGACAATAATTTTTTAAATCAATAATGACAACTAATATCCTCAACTATTTCGAACCTTCCACGTGGTTTTTATTCTAATTTAAAGCCATGCCACTTTATTTGTAAATCATCGTTCAACTTTAAATATCAGGGTCAATTCCTTTAGATTGCGGGTACGTATATTAAATAATTTATTTTACTTTCCTGTAATACATCAATTTTATTATACACACAACTCTCGCCGTTAACAATGCAACTAAAAACTGAACAAAGATAAAACAAATCCAAAGATATATAAATCCCCCTTCTTCTTCTTCTTCTTATTGTTGTTATCACTTATGAATGTAATATATTTATTACAACCTTCTTGGTAGTCTTGAAGGTCATGAATCAAAATATTGCCTTTCTCGTAGACAGCACCACAAGGACAACGTAATATTTTATTTTCCGTTAACGACGTAAATATCCCAGTTATGACGTGAGCGTATCACGACACATTAAAATAGGTCACAGTCTGTTTCCTATCCAAAAACACTTATTTTCTCTACGAATCGCAGAACAATTGGAACAGTCATATAACGATACGGTAAAATATCCACAAACAATTACAGTGAGTGAATTAAACCGTTAAGTGACGTGGAAATGGACTGCGCCCAGTCGAGACAAAGGGGTCAGTTTAAAATGTAATTTAAGAGGACTTGAAACGAGAAACACTTGTATATACACTTAATGCACACACCGCATATTTTCCTGTTAATAAACAAATTGGTAAATTATCAGAAAAATGATTAAAATTAAACGTTACTGGACGATAGTTAAAACACTTACGATTCACACTGTATGACAATTTTGAAACGGGGGGGGGGGGGGAAATGTCGCGAATGATTTTTCCTATCAACAAAAAAAACCTGTCTTTAAAAAAAGTTTTTAATTGCTTAATGACATGTAAGAACATAATGTGGTATTTTAAAAGATACGTTGTCAACATTCTACCCGATTATACATTATTAACCTTTACAGATTCCCACAAAAATGATAGAGTCCAACCGAAAAAAAATTCAAATATTGTAGAAAATTCTATAACTGTTTCATAGTTTTGTGGCTTTCACCCCCAACCCCCCCCCCCCCCCACACACACATTACACTCATTACAGAATTAAAAATCACCAACACATTTACATTGTCCCCAGCTGGATCTGTCCATATTCAAAACGCCCCGTAGTTGGACGGTTCCGAAAAATTAATTTCACTTCCAATTTGATCTGTTGTAACTTTCTGTTGTTTTTTTCTTCTTCACCGGAGTTGATGACCCTTGTTCTTCTGGTAACGGTTGACCAACACTTCTCCGTGTGTTAAAAAACGGAAGACGTCTTGCACGTCCGCGACGATTTATCACTGCAAACTTTGCGTAATCCTTTTGCCTTCTTAATTGGCGACATACTGATATCTTCTTATATATATATATATATATATATATATATATATATATATATATACTAAATTCGTTATCAATGATGACTTGCAACTATATGATAAAACAGGCCGGGAGCTTGTCCCTGTGACCCCCGACAACGTCAGCGACGAAAAATGGTGTACGCCACAAAGTATATGCTGCAGGGGCATCCCATATGTTGTTAAATGAGAAACTGACAAGAGTTTTTATGTTTGTTTCCTTAACAAATAAAATTTTTCAGTGTCTAAGAAATGCTTACATTTTTTCTTACAATTTGTGATTCTTCCGACTTATTATTTGAGTGTTAAATCACGTGACTGGAGCAACATAATTTTTTATTAAAACTAAATATTTACCTAGAACACTTTTCTCTTAATTACATTTCTCAAAGAGTTCCACTAAATTCCCTTTATGGAAACACTATCCACTTCCTGTACGTTATTCCCGATTTCCTTTTCTAGAAAACATTGACAGTTCATTCCCCATCCCCTGTTTTTCTCTCTCTCCTTTACCTCGAAATTTGCTTGCTTTAAACGACATCCAACTTGTAATTTCCTTGTATAAGTCCTATAAATTTTTTAGTAGTCGCCCTCGAGCCCTTGCAATCTGTCGTCAAATATATATATATATATTTTTATAGTTTATAACCGAATTTTTCGGGGGCTATAAATAATCCTAGATGCGGATTCATTTAATCAATTTTTCTCGAGATGATTTATCGGTCCCTCAAAATTTATTTTAAAAAATTAAATTTATATGACTTATACAAGTAAATTATAAGTTAGATGTCGTTTGAAGGGACCAAAAATTTCGAGATAAAGGAGAGAGAAAACTGGGGATGTGAGCAAATGAACTGACAATGGTTGCTAGTAAAGGAAATCGGGAATAACGTACAGGAAGGAGAACATGACCCATAAGGGACTTTGGGTGGGACTCTACTGAAAAAAATATAAATACGAAAAATAGGATAAATATTTATTTAATAAAATTATGTTTCGACAGCCACGTGATTTAACACTCGAAGAATAAGTCCGAAGAATCACAAATTGGAAAAACAAAAATTCTTTACACTGAAAAATTTTATTTTTAAAGATAACAAACATGAAAACTCTGTCAATTTATCATTAAAATGAGATGAATTACCGGTTCCTTAAATTTTTAGAACTTAATTTTTTTTATCGACAGTTTTTTTTATTTAAATACCAAAAATCATTAGCGTTATTTTTTTCTCCCTGTAAAAATCGTCATACAGTGTGTATTGTAAGTGTTTTTCACTATAGTACAGTTAATTTAGTCATGTTTATTTATAATTTTCCAATTACGAAGCGTATGTAATTGTATTTTTTGTGCACAGTAAAACATGGTGTGTGTGTGTGTGTATTAAGTGTAAATTCCTATACAAGTGTTTCATGTCTCCATATTGCGTCCCTCTTTAAAATTACATTTTAATCTGACCCGACACAGTTAATTTCTCTTCTCGAAACGTCACAAACGGTTCATTCACTGTAAATGTTAATTTCCTTAACACTGAATTTAGCACTTGACCGTTACAAGGCGACTCATAAACATGTCCTGAATTATATCAGTTTTCCTGGTATTTGAGATGGGAAATGAATAGTTTTGTAATTGGATAAGGGACGCAAGGTTGCTGTTTAAGGGTTGTAAAAAGCAATCCTATGTGAGTCTCGATAACTCGAACATTTAATCACATTTTTAATTCGTCACTAGTGATTTTTTTTGCCCCGTATAATTACAGGGATTTTTTATCCCTTACCCCCTGAACAGTGGTGAGGTTAAAAATCACATGAAATTAGTTAGACACACTTTTTTTGTTTAAAAAAAAATAAAATAAATACTGGTGGTTTGAAGAACGAAGTGTGGCTGTTTCAGGGGTTGAAGGGGGGTTGAAGTACCACGAAATTAAGTTATTATATGATTTTACTTAATTTTTCTTGTTAAAACACTAAATTAAATGTTTCGTATAGTGACTTTTAAATTAATAGTATTTTATAGACACATTTAAATTTGTAACACTCACGACAATTAAAAATAATTTCATTTAACATTTAAATAAATCACGAATAGGAAAAATAGACAATTCAGGCATAAAGTGGTAATATAAGTATCACACAACAACGTTTCTGGGATCCTTGCGCGTTTCGTTAGGTGCTGAGAAGAGCCTGGAGCGACACAACTACACTAGTCAGTTGAAAAAAAATGTCAAAACCTTCTGAGGAATGCAGTTGTGTCGCTCCAGGCTCTTCTCAGCACCTAAAGAAAAGCACAAGGATCCCAGAAACGTTGTTGGGTGGAATTTGTACTATCACTTTTTTTGTCTGAATTGGCTGTCTTGCTTATTCATTATTTTAATTTTTAATCTGGTTACAATTAGAAAATATTTGAAGTGGTCCATAGCGATTTCGTCGTCACTAAGTGTCCGTTCACTGTCATCTAAAAGTTTGGTTCACAACGATTTATTTTTCACTCGCCCTGGTTTTTGTCATTCGTGGCAAGCAAAGTTGAATGGAATATATTCTGAAACATGTTCCTAGTGCTTTGAAGACTAACGTCCCTTAACTTTATTTTTGTCTAGTAAATGTCGTGATTTCACAGTAAGTAAGGGTTGTCGCTACGCCGCTGGAGCGCTCACCTTGGCACATGATGGTGGCGACGTGCAGGAGCGCGACGGCCACGTAGCGATGCTGCGGCGCCCCGCCTGCCATGGGCGTCCTAGAGACACGCGACGCCCTCTAGAAACTCATCACGACTGACAGAGAACGGAGCACTGCACAGCACGGGGTGGCGTGGACCGGCGGCGGCGCGAACTACCAGTCGGTACGCGGCGGCAGGGGAGGGGACCGACGTCGACGACGACAAATGTCCACGCAAGACAGCACCAGGGGGTGGGGGGGGGAGGCTTACAATTATTATTATACACGCCACGGCTTCATCTCGGTCTTAAGGGACCAGGGGTGCAAAACAATTCATAGGCGCCGCCAGTTCTCAAAAAGTGAATAATTCATCCCAGTCTTTCCTTACCCGCCCCTAGGAATGAGATGCTACTTGTGTGAACAGCCACGCTGGCTGCGTTTCTGAGAAGTACTAATTCTTACAGGCAGATGTTTTGCATGACCGTACAACCTACAAAATTAACCACCACTGTCAAGAACCAAGTTTTATTAAATTTAATGACAATTTGAATAATATCATTTGATAAATCTCCTGGAAGTAACAACGTGTGGGGTCTCACAGGGGTGGGTCTTAGACACCTTAATATTGTCTACTTACTAAGAAGAGTATTTATTTACGATAATTTTTATACAGATTTAAACGCGAGGGCTGATTGCAACAAAATTTGGTTCCCAAATTCTTAAAAACAGGAGAAACGGTACTGCGGGGGGGGGGGGGGGTAAGAAACCCCTAGCATAAATGTGGTAAAGATTATAATTTTATAATGTGATAATTTTGTGTTACATTACTGCGAGTCAAGAGACAGTGACGTCACGCCAGAGACAGAGAGAGACGTTACTACGCGACGAACAAAGGAAATAGTTCCTTTTCCCGTAAGGTAATAAAGCAGAAATATTTTCATCGATAGTTTTATCCAGCAATACTCCATTGAATTGTAATAAAAAAAACAATACGAAATACTTTACGATCCTTGCGGAAAATGTAAAGTAATTTTCGTCGCCATGTTTAGTGACTCCAATATGGCGACTCTTTGTTTACATTGTGAATCTATTTAACATTTCGGAATGTCTAAAGACTGAGAGACAATTATATCCTGCAGTAATCAAGGAGTTTATTTAAGCATTGTATTCGGAAGGAAATGTGGAGGTTATGTTTGTTGGGACCGATTCAATAAAATTAAATGTATTTTACAGCTGTTCAATTAATGCACTATCGGATTTAGGAACAGTTAGATTTAGGTTAAATCACTTCTTGACTAAAGATTAATATGTAATTAAATACTTTTTCGGTTTTTTTTATAAATAAGTACACGTGGCAACGCCGGGCTCCAAGGCTCGTACATGGATATGGATATTATCTAACGGTGTCGTGCGATGTGCGGCCGTGCGATGAGCGGACGACATCCCCCCTCCATTTTCCTTAACCACCCCACCCCACCTCCCCGGGACCCTTCCACAATCCTGACCACTGAGCGAGCAGGTATAAAGTTTCGGACGAGTAACTCTTAATAAGAAACCAGTTTTGGTTTTAAAACGTCAAGTGATTGTAATACAAGTTTAACGTAAAATATTTCTGAAACTGGAATTTTTTTTTCTTGTAGGGCAACAGGCTACATGAGGATAATCCACGTTGGCAACTCCCCTTTAATAGCATAGGAAGGGATTTGAAAAGGGGGGATGCGGAAGGGTAGAGGAAGGTAGCCAAGGGTTAACTAGGGGCCCCCGGGGTATATTTTAAGGATCCTACCCGGCATTCACCTAAAGAAATGCAGGAAAAACCCTAGAAGAACCTGTATCAGGTTTGTCGGGCATTGCGTACTTGTCCCACGCCCTTCCGATAGCCGGAGAAGAGTGGGGTCGCAGCATTCCCTTCTCCGTACCTCAACCAGTTTAGGAGGCAGCTGGCCGACTATTCCAATGGGAATAGCGGACAACTCTTACCGTATGCCCAAGGTCTGTGACCCCGGAACATACACCTCTCAGGCCGTGGTGCCTCGGCTTGTGGGAACCTTAGTTCAAAAACGGAGAGGAAAAGGCATCCCCAAAGGTAGCCCCCTTCGTATCTCTCCTACAAGGTTTTGCCTAATTTCCATCTCTAATATATATAATATGGAAACTGTACCAATTGGTAGTGATTCGTTTAATAATTACGCTTAGAAATGATCATTTAAGATGCAAATATTTTAACACATATAATGATCGGACGTTCATTTTTAAATAAATGAAACCATCAGCCTGCTTAGTTATAAATTTATTAATCCATATAACAATGACGTCACTTTTCACATTTAGCATAAAAGGAGACAACGTACCCCGTGTAAGAGACAATATTAGAAACTTTTGAACAGTAAAAGAAAATATTAAAACCGCTGTGATCCTCTTAAATTATATGGCTAAAGATACAAAAAATCACAAAGAAATGAGTATAAGATATATTTAAATTAGAATGGAATTGTTTTATATTTAAAGAAAATTTGTCGAACTTGATATGGAGCATTTCTGAGATTAAATCTTTTTTTTAAAAAAAAAAAGTAAAATAGTAGGATTATTAAATGATAAAAATTCAAAAAAAAAATTTTGTAATAGGATATTATTTTTAAGTAAGTGAGAATTTAATGATTTAATTTGTTTATTTAAATTAAAATAATTAAATGGTATTTCTACTGTCCGATAAACTCCCACTGCTGTCTTGATGTTCGGATCAATGCCTATAAATTTGGAAAAAGTGTGACTGTTAAATCAGTATTTATTGAGGATATTCCCGTCGTCGCCATCTTACTTGTTGTTCTTGCAACAATGGAGCCGCTTCTCATATTCAAGAGCCGACTGTAGCCGACTTGGTCGAGACCCGTCACTTAATTAGCACACTCTTGAATTTTTCAGGCTTCCTGAGGATGGCTCATTGATTACTGTGCACGTTGAGGGAGGATTTCGGTTCTAAAGGGAAATCCCCTTGTCTTCAATCACTTTATTAGAGCTTTAGTCTGCGGCATACGTTTTTCGCCGGCAATTCTCCTCTTTACGGCACGCGTATTTAGTTCCAAGAGAAGCTACAAAACTCTCTCGTCGCTTCTCAATTAAAAAAAATAATTCTCTCTCCGTGGATCTTTAAACACATCAGTTATATAATCTTATCGAAGGTGATCATGTTGTGCATTCCACGTCCAGTGAAAAATTTGGTAGTAGAAGAAAGTGTGTAGTCTACTACTACAAATAGAAAACAAAGTAAAATTAAATGTAAATAAGTTTCTACCTGATTTCAACCAGAAAACAGAATTTTTTTTATCAAGTTTGTGACAATGTATAATAGCTCACTAGTTTCACCGATAAATATATTGTAATAACCAGCTAAGAAAGACATGAAGTCTGTTATTATTTTTGGCAAGATTTGTTTATGAACTAAGACTGGGGATCCTTGAGTGGGTACATATAAAAGATAATGATGGATAAGTGACGTTTGGAGAAGGGAAGGGTTAATAGTGTGACCGACATCTGGACGACGGAATCCTAATGGCATAATTACAAAAGGTTGTTTGGACGATGTAATTATATTAAAAGGAAACGTTTAATTTAATTGATTGAGTGGCTCTCTGAGCGGGAGAACGGCAACAGATGGTGTTTGTTTGGTGAAAGTGGAAATTAAAAAAAAAACTATTAAAAAAGGGAAGATTCTGGAGCCTGGATATAAATACGAGGGCAGTTGGACAGTTAAGGTTTATCTTTATCATTTCGTGTGGAGAGGAGACGGACGTGTCAGCGGGGAGAGATCGTTGGTGCAGGTCCGTAGGGACGGACGCAGGACCGAGGCCAAGCTAGGGGTCCGAGAGTAATCAGTTGGACATCAGTCGTCAACAGTTGGTTGGAGTTTCATCGTGGAGGTCTGTCTGAAAGCAGAGTTGTTTGAATTCGTCGTGAGGGTGACGTCGTCAAGAGGAGGTATAGCAGAGTGTAAGCGCAGCCTGGTGCCTTTTAAGCCTGTAAGAAGTGAGTGTGTGGACCAGAGAGCGTGTAAGTTTATTTTTCTGAATTCATAAATTGTAAATTGTTAAAAAAGGGTAAAAAGACAGATTTCGTTTATTTCGTTTCATTTCTTTCAATCGTTTCAATCATTTCATTTCGTTTTTTATTTATTGCAACTGTATTTGTTTAATTGTAACGTATTTTGTTCCGTTTCCTTATCAACCCAGTAAAGACCTTGAGGGTACAGAGTCCAAATAAATTTATCAAATGTATTCTAGGTAAATAAAATCGTTTTGATTTATAAAATTTCATCATATTTGAGTAATTGTAAATTTGTGTAGTAATAAAAAAAATAATTGATTGTTTAAAATTGGTAGTTATATTTTATTTTATTTGAGATATTACAATATATATATATATATATATATATATATATATAAACAAAAAAAGATGGAGGAATTTTTTTGCACCGTCAATTACGAATAAAACATTCTCAGGGGGTTTTCAACCGGGTTAAATTAATTTTATTTTACAACGTTTCCAAGTTCCATCGTCATGTCAGGTGAAATAATTTAATTCTTTAACCCGAGTTTTAACTTTAACCGAGTCAACTATATCAAATGAAAAAGTGAAGTGCAGTGAAGAAAAAATAAAGGGGGGGGGTTGGTTGGGGGTGGAACGAGTTTCTTTTTTCTTATTTATGTAAATAATAATAATAACCTTTACAAAGACAATTGGTTCATGTTACCCATATAATTTTGTGTGTTATATTTGTGTATATGCCATTTTAGTATTGTTATTTTAATAGATATAGCTTAATAATAATAATTACTATTGACCTGCAAAACACGCCAGGAGAACGCGTGAAAATAATTATTTAAATAATAAATATTTTACCTTAAAAATGACTCAAATTAAAGCTAACCTGCAACACTCCGTCCGTTGTTATTTTTTAATATTTTATTTAGAAATATGAGCAGGACTGTAATAGTTTAAAATTTAAATCTAAATAATAAAATATACAATAAATCGTACTACGTGACGTTCAGAAAGTTCCAACTATTTTAAACACCTGATGAATGCAACAAGGTTAGCAGAAAAAATATTGCGTGGTATTTATTTTATTTTTAGTTTGCCTTTTTATTAGTTACTTCATTGCCATTTTTTTTCAGTACACGTTGAATATGCAAATAGATTAATCTAAACTTAATAAAACTGAGCTAAAACAAAAAAATAAGCGCCTTTCAATACGTACATCAAAGGCTGAGAGATCATTTAAAAAAATAGCTGTAGATTACAGTATAAAACGAAACCCCACGTGATTCACAATGTTAAACGTTGTAAGAGCACTGATATGCATCTCTGTGAAGAGGATAAAGAACCAGAAGCCACATCAGACAAGGGCGTAAATACTTGAATAATTATTCGAAAAAGAAATGTGACAAAGGGAAACGGACCTGAAGAAGTATATTTAGAGAAATGGAGAAAGTGAAGTCTCAATGATTTAATACGAAAAGTTATTTACAGACGTTTCGAACAATTTCTTGTCTTTGACGGGGGGAGGGAGGCAGAAATGTATTACCATGGGGAAACGTCACAGAAATTCCTTACCCTCCGTCTGCGGCTCCCTACACGTGAATCATCATGGAGGAAGTAAAGATTCCTGTCTCTGTAGACTTTATTCATGCTCTATATTCACCCGCCCCCCTCCCCCCTCCCCCCTCCCCCGGAGGACAAACTGTAATTTACTGTTACAAAGATATGAAAATTATTCTCGTACATAGATCACTTGGACTTTATTCGAAAATGATTATCCGGGTATTCCATTGTTTTGGAGTAGATAAGTAAGAAAGAAAAAGTGAAAAAAAAGGCAAAGATATATAAAAAATAAAAGCAAATAAATAAGATAAACAGAGAGAACAAAGATATTACGAGAAAGATCGTCTAGAAGATCAGAAAAAAGATTTAGAGATGTACTACAAGCTCTGTTTTTCTTCTTTTCTTTGTTTTCTTTGCTTGGATTACATCTCTACATCTTTTTTCTGATCAACTAGACGATCTTCTCGTCATATCTTTGCTTTTCGTATTTATTTGTCTTTTCTTGACGTTTTCTTTCTCACTTAACTACTCTGGTTTTCTTGTTGCCTTTGTTGTATTCGCTTGGAGTACATCTCTTCTTTTTATCTTCTAGACCATCTTTACCGACATCTCTTTGACCTGCCGCTTTCTTTCTCCCTATTTTTTCACGTTTTTTTGCTCTTCTATTTTTACATTTGTTTGCCTTTTTTTGACGTTTTCTTTCTCACTCTATTTTTCTTGTTTCCTTTGTTTTCTTCGCTTGGAGTACATCTCTTTTCTTTTATCTTCTAGACCATCTTTACCAACATCTCTTTGACCTGCCGCTTTCTTCCTCCCTATTTTTCAAGTTTCTTTTCTTTTCTTTTTTTTACATTTGTTCGCCTTTGTTTTACTTCTTCTTTCACACTTACCTACTACTCAAAGACAATAGACTACTCTTTGCCTTTTTTTGACGTTTTCTTTCTTACTTAACCACTCTTTTTTTCGTGTTTACTTTTTTTTCTTTGCTTGGAGTACATCCCTACATATTTTTTTCTGATTTTCCAGAAAGTCTTTATCGTCTTCTCTTTGACCTGCCGCTTTTCTTCTCCCTATTTTTTCACGTTTCTTTGCTTTACTTTTTATAAACATTTGTTCGTCTATTTTTGACTTTTTCTTTCACACTTATCTACTACTCCAAGACAATGGAGTACTCGTATAATCTAAATAATAATGTTTTTCTTCATATAATAATTTTTTTCTTTCTTAATTTATTTTCGGACACTGTCAAATAAAAATATGATGAAAATTGAAACGACAACTTGGGATTTTTGGAAACCATAGAAATTAAAATCCGTAACAATCTTCTAAACAAATCAGTAACGCGTGGAACCCAATTATTAAAATATTACGCGACATGGACAAACAACTCACATTTCTCCTTGACAGGCGATCCTCAACGGCCAATGAGATCGCCCCCCCCCCCTCCTCTATACATACGACGCAAACGACACGCAGCGACACAGTCAGAAGGCACGCAGAACGTCAACATCGAGGAATCTGAACCTGGTGCTTAAATGTATTAATAATTCACACCGGGGGAATCATTAATTAATTATTTTTTCTTTAATTTAAAACTGTTCCTGACAGAATGACAACGAAAAATAGGGGTGGTTGTGGTTGAATAAATTCATCCATTCTTAGTGACGGGCGTATTTGGAATGAAATGTACGAGATCGTGAGTCCTGTAGCCAATATTGTATTGGCATGTGTGTGTGTGTGTGTGTGTCATGTTCCGATGTGTCACAGATGTCCGTAATCGTTCCACGACGCCCCGCGTTGTGTCATCTGTCACTCGTGACAGGTAATAATGACCATTAACACCGTATCTAGAAATTGAAATTAGGGGGAATGAAGAACTTATTCACCGAAACTTAGTTTTAATATTATCCTCTACGAAAAATTTAACTGATGTTTTTTGAAGAGTACTTTTTTAAAAAAAACTACGCTTAGATAAAGAATAAGAAAGATACCCAATTCAGACCCAAAATAAAGTTATAATATAAATGCCACACTGCAACGTTTCTGGGGAACCGTGTCTCTTTCCTTAGGTGCTAAAGAAGAGCCTAGAGCGACACAACTGTACTCGTCAGTTGACAAAACTCCAAAAGCGACGAAAACGCAATGAGAGCGGGTGTGCTGGAGGGGTTGCATAACAAAAAGGGGAGCAACGACACAGGAAAAACACAATATCAAGGGATCATAGCAGTGTTTTACACATTTCATCTGTTCTTAATATTAATTATTACAGACTTTCAATCATTTATGACTTGCATAAGGTACTTTTTTTTAGGGCAACAGGCTACATGAGGGTAATCCACGTTGGGCAACTCCCCTTTAATAGCATAGGAAGGGATTTGAAAGGGGAGGATGCGGAAGGGTAGAGGAAGGTAGGCAAGGTTTAACTAGGGACCCCGGGCTATATTTTAAGGATCCTACCTGGCATTCGCCTAAAAAAATGCAGGGAAAACCCTAAAAAAACCTGCATCAGGTAGGTCGGGCATTGGGTACTTGTCCCACGCCCTTCCGATAGCGGGAGAGGAGTTTACTGTGGGGACGCAGCATTCCCTTCTTCGTGCCTCGACCAGTTTAGGAGGCAGCTGGCCGACTGTTCCAATGGGAATAGCGGACAACTCTTACCGTATGCCCAAGGTCTGTGACCCCGGAACATACACCTCTCAGAAAGGCCGAGGTGCTTATCCTCTTAATGGGAAAGTTAAACGAGTTTAATATAATTAAATATGAAGTTAATAAAGAATTTTTCAACTTTAAAAAGTCGAACTCTTGGATAAAATATAATATATTTTTCATAGCAAAATAGGTCGTAGATTAACTACTACGTAGTCTGAAGGTGAATAGTGACACCATATCTCACTTTTAAAGCTGATTGCGTTGTTGTGGCTGCTCACGCGAAACAATAAAAGAAATTTAATGTGTCCTTTTTACCAGTTCTTTTAATGCCACCACCATGCGCCACCCCCCCCCCCCCAAAAAAAAGCACTAATTCTTAATCTACGGTTAATACGTGTCACAAATATTCATTTAATCAGGAAAAAATATTCCCAAAACCAAAAAAAAAAATACGTGCGCTGCAGGCTATATATTTTTTTTCTTCTCCAGATTTTGAAAACATTTTCTGAGTTTTATTTTTCAGCTTCAATAACCATTTCTTTACATTTTCTAATTTTAAATCTTTTATGCTGCTTTGTACACACAAATTCATCAATTATTACTTTACCATTTCAGTGAGTCAATTACTGATCATTATGAATCGTCCAAAAAAAATTATTTCAGTTCTATAAGAGTTTGCTAAGATAAAAAGAAAACTGTATATTGGTGAATCTTATTGACTCTTGTCAACGGGATGTAATAAATTTTAAATATGTAAAATTATTTACTATTATCAATGTGTTTTTTCTGGATAAAAAAAATAGTCGTACAGCGCTCCAAGTCCATCGTTCACGTTGTGTGCTATAAAGACCGCGTCGGTTCAATACAAATTACTTGAATTTTTGGCCACAAAAGTTTAATTTTGAAGAATTATTTACCATAACGAACATGTATTTGCATCTTAAAATTAGTCCTAATCACCTTCAAGTCCATCGTTCACGTTGTGTGCCATAAAGAACGCTTCGGTGCCGTAAAATATCCTTGAAATTGGTCACAAAAATTTATATTTGAATAATTATTTACTATTACGAACATGTATTCGATTGGTAAACATAGTCTTACCCTACTTTCAAGACCATCGTTCACGTTGTGTGCTATAAAGAACGCTTCGGTTTCTTTGAATATGGCCGAAGAACGTTTCGAGTGACGTGATCGATTTTTACGTTTGACGTCGACCTAAGAACACTCTCATATTATTATTGTATTTATTAACTTATATTGTTAGTACTCAGTTTTTTTGGCCTTTAAGTTTTAGGCCCTTTGTTCCGTTTCTTTAAATAATGTAGGTCATTTTACTCAGAAGTTTATTTTAGTTAAACCTTTTTTTGGTAATTATTATAGATGTTAGTGTCAAAGATACCAAATTTTTTTTTCATTAACTAAATCAGACTTAATGACATAATCCTTTTTTACAATCTTCATTTTCCAGAACAAACGCGTTCATAAACTAACCATGCCGTAATTCCTTCAGGTCAATTAGTATCTCTTTGTACAAACGAAACTGCCTAAATATGTAAATATGGTGTCCAGCTGTCAATTACGAATGCATTATTTACGTGCGGCAGGCAATCGATAGGAAAGCAATTTTTCGGTGTTACATCATCAGGTTCAATCAGCAGCACAGATTGGAAAATATTTATTTCCAAAATACTAGTTTCGAGGGGAATTGAAAACAGTATTATTATTTTTATGAGGAAGTTTTTACTTTCAACGTAACGAAAATAAGTGTAGAAAAATAATAAAATAATAAGAGAAATAAAGTAATTAATTATTATGTGATGATTTATACGTCAGTGTTTTATATACCGATTTAGGAAAATATTAATTGAGGATTTTTGCAAGTGGTACTGAATAGAACAATGGAAAATCTGTGTTCTACAGCTTCAAAATTATTTTTGTTGAATATGATTTACAGTTTAAGGGTGGAAACCAAGAAATGTGAGGAAGCAACTGACCGGGTTATGTAAGTTCCGTGACAGATTTTTTATTTTAGGGCAACACGATGGTAATCCACATGGTGGAAAATCCCCTTTAATAGCATAGGAAGGAATCAGAAAGGGGGGATGCGGAAGGGTAGAGGAAGGTAGCCAAGGGTTAACTAGGGTCCCCGGGCTATGGTTTAAGGATTCTACCTGGAAATTCGCGTTAAAGTGATGCAGTGAAAACCCTAGAAAAACCTACATCAGGTAGGTCGGGTATTTGGTACTTGTCTCACGCCCTTCCCTGGATGGCGGGAGAGGAGTTTGCTGTGGGGTCGCAGCTTTCCCCTCTCCGTGCCTTGACCGGTTTAGGAAGCAGCTGGCCGACTATTCCATTGGGAGTAGCGGACACCTCTTACCGTATACCCAAGGTCTGTGACCCACGGAACATACACCTCTCAAAACAGGCCGAGGTGCCTCGGGAACCTTAGTTCAAAAAGCCAGAGAGATATGAAGTTATCCCCAAAGGTAGCCTCCGCCCAGGCTCTCTGGGAAGGTTCACCTGCGAGAGAATACTCCACAGCTTCCTTCAACTCAGCGATTGTTTTATACAATAGTCTTTCTTCCAGATGTTACGAACAATAATAACTACAAGAGATTTGGGATTCAATGTAAAAAATATTGCACTGGAAGTCGCCGCCGGTTGTGAGTCAAGGAATTTCTAGGTCGTTCCTCTATTAATTATTTTTTTTATATATTTAATTAATTTTTTTATTTATTTATTTTAAAAAATCTGCAAAACTCTTCAATGTGTTGCTAATGACAACTACTTATTTCACAACTTCCTTAGTCTCTGTCGGTCTTTTCTGCTCTTTTGTTTCTTTGTTTCATGTACGCGGGGTCCTTCTTTTTTTTTTCTGGAAGATTCCTCTTTCCTCTGTTACGTGACGTCACTCGTCCCTCGTTTGTGTTTCCCTCCTTAGTGTGTGTGTGTGTGTGTCCGCGTGTGTCAAGGTTTTTGTGTTTATGCTTTCGTGACATGAAATTCTATATTTTATGATAGTTAAATCTAGAATCATTAATTATCTACTAGGACGTATTGAATATTTTTTGAAATAATTTTTAAATAATTATAACTGTAAACATTATATTATACGCTTATTATAGTTAAATAAATATATATTTTTTTGTTATTATTAATATATTTTACTTGTGCCGGACGGGGAAATTCGTGTCCCCGAAGTTTGGGATCAGTTCTAATTATTTATAATTGTAGCATCCAATTATTATATTGTAATTTTATGTAATGACGTGTCCTGTTACCTCATACGAGGACTAATGGAATAAAATAAATTAAATCAATTCAACTAGATGACTATATAATTTTCTTAAAATGTTTCAAGAGGTTTATACTTTCAGAAATAGGAAATAATTTAATTTTCAAGAGATGAACTATATTCATTTTTATTTTACTAAAAATAATATGGTAAATATTAAATAAAAATAATGAAACAATTATTCCAGGTGTCTTTCTGAGATTTCATTTCTCGTTAGAGTTTTAAATATTTGTCACGGTCTTGAATTCCTCCGCCGCAAGAAAAGGGGTCGTTTAATTACACCAAGCATTATCCACGAACCCTTCAAAGAGCAGATGTTATGTTTTAATATACAACAACAACAACAAAAAGATGGTCGCGGAGAACGCGAAATGAGAAAGAAAAACAATTGTCACGGTAAGGCCAACCAGAGAGATGCTCTCACTGAAATGAGATGTTGTCATATTTTCTTTTTTTTTAGGAGGGGGGCGGGAGGCTGGGGGGGGGAAATTATTCTGAATGTGTCCATTCACAGGGGTATTCTTCTTACCTTTGATGTATCGTGAGAGTGTTTAGTGGCCGGGGGACGTGACGGAGGAAAAGATTCTGACCGCATAATAAAGGATAATGTTACGAGGCGAAGACGTCGCTCACTTTCCCCAAGTTGCGCCGAAACCCGTTCAAGGTAGGCAACAATGGACAGTAACACACACTGGATTATAATTGGGGCCGATCGGGTAACAAACTTCGACTGAAAACCTCTGCGTCAGACATGTGCTGGGGAAACTTGTTAATCAGGTCCATTACAGGCCGCGAGTAGGGTTACCTCTGCCTGGACGAGTAAAGGTTCATCTTTGTTACGTAAAAAACAATTATAGTCGGCGCCACGAAAATTTAATACCACGTTCACCGACTCTTCCAAACAAAATATATTTCTTCCGGCTGCGTTGAGTAACCTTAACATCCATAAAAGTGCCAGTGGAAATCTTCTCGAACTACTCCACTTTCAAAAGAAAAGAAAAAATATCACTGCACTCTGCTTTTCAAAATCACTACATTCTTCATCATTTTGACGTCACTATTTAAATTTAAACATTTTTTTTTTAAAAAAATAAAGTAAAATATGGACGAAAATAATTAGTTAAATTTGTAAATATCTCTTCAGTAGAAAAATACATGAATATGATACAAAAAAGGTATCGAAACGTCATTATAATAATAATATACATCAATAGCCTCAGTTATTTGTCTTTACGAACTCCAGAGTTTCCTAGTTGCTTTTATTACGTCTGAAGAAGATTCCAGAAGGTATCGAAACGTCGTCCCATAATATAAATATATAGCCTCAGTTATTTGTCTTTACGAAATCCAGAGTTTCATAGTTGCTTTTATTACGTCTGAAGAAGATACAAAAAGGTGTAGAAACGTCATTATAATAATATAATTAAATAGCCTCAGTTATTTGTCTTTACGAAATCCACAGTTTCCTAGTAGCTTTTATTACGTCTGAAGAAGATACTAAAAGGTGTCGAAACGTCGTCGTCATAGTAATAGAAATAAATAGCCTCAGTTATTTGTCTTTACGAAATCCACAGTTTCCTAGTTGCTTTTATTACGTCTGAAGAAGATACTAAAAGGTGTCGAAACGTCGTCGTCATAATAATATAAATAAATAGCCTCAGTTATTTGTCTTTACGAAATCCAGAGTTTCCTAGTTGCCTTTATATCGTCTGAAGAAAATTCCAGAAGGTATCGAAACGTCGTCGCCATAATATAAATAAATAGCCTCAGTTATTTGTCTTTACGAAATCCAGAGTTTCCTAGTTGCTTTTATAACGTCTGAAGAAGATACAAAAAGGTGTAGAAACGTCATTATAATAATATAATTAAATAGCCTCAGTTATTTGTCTTCACTAAATCCACAGTTTCCTAGATGCGTTTATTACGTCTGAAGAAGATTCCAGAAGGTATCGAAACGTCGTCATAATAATATAAATAAATAGCCTCAGTTATTTGTCTTTACGAAATCGACAGTTTCCTAGTTGCTTTTATTACGTCTGAAGAATATTCCAGAAGTGATCGAAACATCTTCGTCATAATAATTTAAATTAATAGTCTCAGTTATTTGTCTTAACGAAATCCATAGTTTCCTAGTTGCTTTTATTACGTCTGAAGAAGATACTAAAAGGTGTCGAAACGTCGTCGTCATAATAATATAAATCAACAGCCTCAGTTATTAGTCTTTACGAAATCCAGAGTTTCCTAATTGCTTTTATTACGTCTGAAGAAGATTCCAGAAGGTATCGAAACGTCGTCGTCATAATAATATAAATAAATAACCTCAGTTATTTGTCTTTACGAAATCCAGAGTTTCCTAATTGCTTTTATTACGTCTAAAGAAGATACTAAAAGGTGTCGAAACGTCGTCGTCATAATAATATAAATCAATAGCCTCAGTTATTTGTCTTTACGAAATCCACAGTTTCCTAGTTGCTTTTATTACGTAAGACTTTTCGTAACATTGCGGTTTGCAACTCCATTTCTATTCGTATTGTGCCCCGTGTTGGTTTGTCCCACAGACACTCGCTTCTCCTTCTTCTTCTCGAGGCTGTGTGGTAAGCGACTCGTCTCTTATTTCTACAGACACAATAATGTAGAATAAATACCCCCCCCCCTCCCAACCCCACTCGAAGCTACTACTCTCTGGGACTCGAATACAACCTCCAGCCCCGTCCACCCGCCCTTTCCAGAGACTTCCGAGTGTTTCAATTAAGAATACGGTCTGAGGAGGAGCAATGGTGCCTGGCTCTTAATTAACACTACAATAGACGAAGAAGAGAGCAGCAGACGCCACGCCAAGAAACAGGAAAACAGTAGAGGAGAGTTGCACTACGTATATCACTCCAATCTTACGAGTTACAGAGCTACGGAAACACAGGGGGGGGGGGGCTTCAAAATGTTCTCGTCCACAAAAATCAAAGCAATGACGTTTAACAGAATTTGGCTGGAAGTTGAGGAATTTTTAACTGAAATTTATACTAGGAAAAAACCGTCAATTGAAACTACAATATATATAAAAAATCCAGTTCTTCATTATGAATCTGTAACGTTTTAACATTTATTATTTTCCAAAAAAAAATTAATATGAAAGGTGACACTTCCCCTGGAATGAATTCCAGCTGATTCTGCTACGTGTCAGCTCTCAGGTTAAGCCGAGCTCTCAAAATCCATAAATATATAAAATCGTTACATACGTCGCTGGCCAAACGCTTCAAACACGATACATTCCAACTTCCACACGCAGCGTCCAACGGAAAATAAAATTCTCCTTTCGGACGGACCTAATTCTAAAATGTTTCATTTTATTTTTAATTAACTCCGTCGCTCTTCTACCGTAGTTAACAAATTTAATAAAACTAATTTTCATTGACTTGGGTTAGTAAACTTTTTATTTTCTACTCTCCGAGAGGAATAAAATCCAATACGTTTCTAATACTAACCTAAGAAAGATTCTTCTCCGGTTTTAAATAAATTTGTTCTATTTTAAACCCGTAGTAAAACTTCAAAGTTTTTAGAATTCCCTTTCACGTATTAATTTCTCCATACTTCTATATCACTGACAATTTTAAACACAAAATTAATTTAATAAAATCCTCCGATCTCTCATTCTTCAACATTACGAACCTTCCAAATCCTATTCTCATCTTATATTCGTTGCTTTCTTTTCTATCAGTTCGCGACTATTTTACTTTATAATTACACTGGCCAATGATGTAACTTGCAATTATATATATTTTTTGAAGTAATTAAAAAACATATTTAACTAAAATTAAATATTATATGAATAAAAATATAGCCAAATACAAGTTAAAGAAGTGATAACACGACGTTTCTGGGATCCTTGTACCTTACGTCAGGTGTTAAGAAGAGCCTAGAGCGACATAACTGCTTTCGACAGTTAAAATTGTAATCCCTGCTTTATAGGGCAAACAAAACGTTCCCTTAACATCCGTATCAAGTTACTTATTTCAAATACCAAACTTCCCATCGATAAACAATCTTGTAGTCTCCAAACATATCATCAACATACGTTTGATTGGCAAAATGCTAAGATTATAGACATTGACCCCAGCCAGGTACAATTCCAGAGATGCTGCACATTAAATCAACCATTGCAGCTATTAATGTACAGACAGACACTATGAAAAACAACGGCTTTCCCGGCTTGCCCAATTGTTTGTTGACTAACAACGTTTCAACATCTAGCTCCGCCATCGTCGTCATCAGGTTGACTGTCAACAATTGGCCCCAGGTTGAGACCCAAGTTTTTATCTCTAAGACATTATAAAACTCAACAATTGCTAAGATCCCTTGTTGTAACACTAAACCTTCTGTTTTCCCATTATCGTTGCTCCCCTTGTTGTTATGCAACCCCTTCGCCATCACCCAGTGTCGTTGCGTTTTCGTCGCTTTTGAGTTTCGTCTACTGACCAGTGCAGTTGTGTCGATCTAGGCTCTTCTTAGCACCTGAAGAAATGGGACAACGATCCCAGAAACGTTGTGTGGTATTTATATTATCACTTCTTTATTATTATTTTCAGATAAAAAGTATTTGTAAATGATACAGAAGCACCTGTACAGGACTATTTTTATTTTGCCACACTGTAGGGCTTATTGGCGGTCAGTTGGTATTTTTTTTAAATTTGTTTTTTACCACGGTATCTCTTTTTCCTCACGCGGTTGGTTTGTCTATCTGCCTATCTGTATTTGGCTGTCTTTCTTATTATTAACATGTTTTAGAAGGGTTTCAAGTTTAAAGATGTTACTGGAAACTACAGACCCTTTTATTCGCATACAACAGACTGAAATAGCATCAAAATTCTCCGAGACTCGAAGAGATACTTATTTTGGTTCTCTCCTTTCACGCGTCATAACACAGACCTTTACCTCGAGAAAGTACAACAGTGTATTTATAATGGGGGAAAGATTCTTTATACTGGATTTCGACGCGTCTTTAAAACCGGCAGGCAAGATATCGGAGATTTGAGAAAAGCGGACGATCCTTTTGGCTGCTGTGAGAGCGTCTATCGATTAACAGATGAAATATTCAAGAGACGCGATAATCCTAGCCCCGATTGCGACCTTCTGTATAGGGTGGGGTGGACGGAGGAGTGAGAGGGCGGTGGTGGAAAGGACAGGAGGTAAGACCGGCACCCCAATGCTTCGTCAAATATTAAAGACGCGGCTCGCAGTGGCCGGTTCCCTGGATCCATCTCACACGTAGGTTAATTCATCACATTACATAAACTACTCCCGGTTGTTTCTTTAATTTTTTATTGACTAGTTTTTCCTGAATCTTCGTCAGTGTAACGCGATGAAACACGAAGAATTTTAATGTAAGTTTCGTAGGGTAAATTAACGAGCGCGGAACGATGTCAAGGGACAGAGGGGAAAGTATCAAAGGGGTTGGAAGGAAGAAGAATTTATTTGTTTCTGGTGAATATTATCTCTGCCCAACGTGTTTCTTCACGAAATTTGAAGGTTTCTTAAGTGGAACATGAATCGAATTCAAACAAAATGGCGACTCTCACGTTTACGAGACTAAGAATCGCTCAGGTCTGAGATCTTTGCTCCTCTACCAGAGAAGTATTCACCACCCAGGGATAATAGTCTTCCTCCAGAGATAAAGATCAACAATAAATACAAGAGCTTTGGGATTCAACACAAAAATTATTCAACTGAAATGCCGCGGGCGTTTTACTCAGTACAGGAGTTTTTTGATCGTTCCCCTATTAATTAATTTTAGAAAAACGACAACTGCAAAAGTGTTCAATCTGTTGCTAATAGTAACTACTTATTTCGCAACTTGCTTAGTCTCTGTTGGTCTCTTTTGTTTGTTTACTTCACGTACGAGGGGCCTGGAGTTTGCATGTTTCCTCTTCCCTCGGTTTCATGACGTTACTCGTCTCTCGTTTGTGTTTCCTCCTGTCCCAAGTTTTGTGTTTATTCTTGTGTGTTGTGTAATTCTGTATTTCATGGTAGTTAATTCTCTAATCATTAATCATTTACAAGTACGTGTTGAATTTCTTAAATTTATAACTGTAAATATTATATATTATACTCTTAGTATAGTTGAAGAATTATTATTTTTGTTATTATTAATATGTATTTATTTTATATTTTTATTTCTAATATCAACTCGGCCTCGGCAATTTTGCGAAATATTTTCCTTGTCACTGGTGGTTTCAGGAAAAAGAAAGCAACGATCCTCCAGTCACTTACTCCGAAAGATCCATGGAATATCAACTTTTGTCCCCCCCCCCCCTGTAAATATTATTAGAGTATAAGAAAAATAATTGATACATTGTCCTATAAGAAAAAGCTTCACGAAAGATTATTCTCTCGTTTTTATATCATGTTCTCCCACCCCGGGAAAAACATCATCCATTTTTCTCCCGCTTCATCTTTGGTTTTAAATGTCACTCCACTGAGCTGCATTCTTCTATTCCTAACTCTATTAAGCAGACTATTGCATTTATTTGATATCGATTTTACACATTTTAATATAACTTGTTTCAGGAAAGCCATTTTTTTCTTCTATTTTTATTATATTA